>OOIL02000526.1:709207-827301 GCA_900332095.2 Cuscuta campestris
TACTCCGCACAAAGATTTAAATTTGCTCCTTGACACCATGCATTTTTCTAAGGAAGGAATAGGTTTCAATAAAAATGACGCTAAGGTTAAAGAAAACGTTGAGCCACCACCTAGACAACCATCTAAGGTTCAACGTAAGAAACCTAAAAATCAGGATAATAGAAAACCTAGTCAACCTAAGGACACTAGACAACCTAGACTAAAACCTAGGAATGAAAATGTTCATGGTAGACAACCTAAGAAAAATAATTTTGTGCATAATAATAATTTTTCTTAAAATAGGAGAAATAATATGAGGACACCTAGAAATGATTCTTTTGAAAACGTGCATAAACCATCCTTTTATCAAAATAGGATGAATATGGTTAGACCCCCTAGCTATTATCAACCTAGGCATATGTTCAACCCAAACGTAGTATATTATTGCAATATGGTAGGACATATAGCTCCCGTGTGTTTTACCAAACATAGGCACTCCACCTATAATGAAACACACAACATTTTTGGTGCTAACGAAAAGAAATCCTTTAGAAAAGGATATTCGTATCATAGGCAATCTCCACAGGAAAGTGCACAAAAGAAACCGTATTATTTCTTCTACTTTGACGAAAAGAAGAAAGTCCACATTCCGTTACTGGAACCAACACAAATCATACCGAGATATCGGCACTCCGTTCAGGTAGACTGGAACCCGCCAACCACGAGATCATGGGTTGGCCAAGGTAATTCCTAAACGATCATCTAATCGGGTGTGTGTGTGCGTGTAAGGAAACGAATTTTTGGGTGTGTGTGTTAACTAACCCCAAGGACCCATAGACATAGTTTGGGTACCAAAGTGTTACTTTTTTGCAGGTACATATCAAAGTGAGGAACTCAGGGGGAACCAGCGATGGGTGGTTTATCCCATCGCTGGGAAGGAAGTATTTTCTAACCAGCAACCCTCTTCCCATCGATGGGAACTTCTTCCCATCGCTGGGTGTTTGACACTTTTTTTTAAAAAATTTTTTAACGGATTTCCAGTAGCTGTCTTCCGATCCCATGGATGGGAGAACCTTACCATCACTGGGAAGGCTGCCTTCACTTTTTCCTCCATTTCCACTACATGTCTTCCCATCGATGGGAGAACCTTACCATTGCTGGAAAGCCTGTTGCAGTTCAAAAATCATAGCCGTTAGGCACCTCATTCAAATAACATCATTTTCCATAGCTTTCTAGAGCCAAATTGTGTGAAGTTTGAGTTGTTCTTGAGCGTATATAGTTTACTCAACATTTACTCTAAAAGAGAGCCTTGTTCTTGAGTGTCTTAGTGTTGTATACACGTTAAGGGAAGCTTGTTTCCCTTGGTTGTACAAAGGAAAGATATTTTCCTTCGGGTTGAAGCCTTGGAGTGCGGTATCTCCGAGCAAGTGTTGTTGAGGCTCGTGGGACTCGAGTTCTCAGGTTGTAACGGTTTGTTAAGCACCCGTAAGCTTAACAGAAGTAGTGTAGCTCGAGAGAGTCTCTCGGGAGATTGGATTAGCCACACGTTGTGGTGAACCAGTATAAATCTTGGTGTGCTCCTTTTACGCTTTCTACGCTCTTTACTTTTCACAATCTTAATTTTTTATTCCTGCGATTTCTACGATCAAACGCTATTCACCCCCCTCTAGCGTTGGTCACTTATTCTAACAAGAACGATGACTCTGGGTAGGTTCGGCCTGCCAAACAGTAGAAACACTCGGCGTGCCTGGTGCTGTGGGGAAGACCTTGTCTGGGTTCGTCGGGCAATCGTTCTGAAAGTGACCTGCCTGACCACACCCGAGGCAAAGACCTTGTGTAAGCCAACACTCACTAGTATGCCTGCGGCTACAGTGTGGACATACTGGGTTACGGTGTGTCACCTACTCCTTTCCGCTCTTACTAGTGACAGCCACAGATGTAGAGGGAGTAGACTTTGCTCGCTTATCGTGGCGAGAATTGCTCGGTGCGGAGAAGGTCCTCTTGCTACCATGTCCCATTCTTGGGCCTGATTGGACGGTTCGACTTTCTTCCAAAAGTGCCTGCTCATACGCAGCTTTCCTGATGAGTTCCTCGTTCAGCTCAAGAGCTTTCTTATAGACATCGTTGATGTCGGCTCGGGGAGCAATTATGAGTGTTGACGACAGGTCGGGTCTCATACCCTTGATGAACTTCTTGCAGCGCTTCTCCATGGTGTTGACCAAGTCTTTACCAAACTCGGCCAATCCATCAAATTGCTGACGATACTCGGGGAGAGTTAGCTTCCCCTGAGTGAAATTGGAGAATTCCTCATATTTGGCCTCGACAAAGTGATCGGGCACATACTCTGCTCTGAAGAGTGGCTCGAAGGTAGTCCATGGTACTGGCACGGGAATGTTGGCGCCCACTCGCTTCCACCAATCATAGGCGGCATCTTGCAATATGGATATGGCATGCTGTCCCCAATCCTCGACAGGTACCTTCAAATTCTCCAGTACCCTCACCGTGCGTTCTTGCCAACGCTTGGCTATTTGAGGGTCCGCTATCTGATCACCGCAGAATTCCTGTGCCCCATTCCTCTTGAGTTTTTCAATCGAGATAATGGGTGCAGGAGGTGGTGGTGGTGGAGGTACGTGCGCTCCAGCCATCTGCTGGAAGAACTGGAACATGTTCACAACCATTTGTGGTTGGAACATCGGAATGGCTAATTTCGGGTTCTGACCCGCGAACTGCTCCGGAACTGGCTGAGGTTTCGGCTGAGGCTGCTGCTGCTGGGGCACGTAACTGGATGCCTCAGTGTGCACTGTATGCACACTAACGTGCTCAGGCTCTGCGTGAGGGTTTGCCTGACCGTGAGTCGAGTCCTGACTCATTCTATAATTAATTTAAAATGTAATTAGTCATAAGTACTAATTGTTTTACCTTCCCGGGCAGAGATGCGGACTTGTGTTTGAAACTCTTTTGATTTGATTTCCAAAATCATTTTTTTTAAATCGAATGCTCTGATACCAAAATGTAACACCCCAACTCGAATAACCCAATTACCTAGATTATTTGAGCCGGAGTAGTTACCGTGATGGTAAATACGCATGATAATTTGAGGAATAATTTAAAACCAATTTAAACTTTAATATAAAATATAAATGATGATTTCAAATATAAAATTCAGAGTAAAGTTGTAACAGTGCGGAAGCTTAAATATAAAACATAATCGAATTGTTTACATTTTCTGGGAACTCGCCCGAAAAGGTATTTATTTAATTAAAACATCATAAATGTGGTCCACAAGTCCGTACATCTCATCACTCTCATTGACCTCCGGGATGGGCTCCATGATTAGTATTGTTACCTGCGTGTAGCAAGTAAAACAAACTACACGCTCAGCGTCAGCTGAGGAATACGCTAATACAACAATTCCAAATTGAATAGCAAGTAGACATATAATTATCATGATATGACATAATATAGCATGTATGTTCAAGATGATGATGGTGATACGTATTTGATGTCATACATAGTCATAATGATTGTACTTGATGATGAATTCATGCTGTATGATTCTAAGTCCAAGGACGACCCTTGAGCTAAGAGATTCGCCCATTTGGTACGACGAACTCACGCAGCCTTAGTCTCACAAGGGAGACTGGAAAAGTAGGGGTGGTACTCGAAAGCCTAAGTACCATGTACGTACACTAATCCCGGTCGGTGATGTCGGACTGCTAAGTCCCGCACAATCACGCTATAAGAGACGCAATTACACATGATCTCTTACGCATGCACATGATGTGATATGCTTCAATATGGATGATGAAATGAATCATATGATATGAAAAATTTGTAAACAATATGAATGGATAAATATACTTTATTTTATTTGGGTGAAATCTGATAAAAATATCATTTAATTAAGCTACAGGGCCGGCGGTCGACCGTTGTTGACTAGAGGTGGACGGCGGTCCTTGGCTGAGCAGGCGGCGGTCGACCGTTGGCCACCGTCGGTCGACCGTTTGTCTGACAGTCTTGCTCCGTTTCGATTTTTAACGCGACGGTTGACCGTTTACGTCAACCGTTCGGGTCTGCGAATCCTATTTTTGATATTTTTTGATATCTAAAATACTTTTTTGAGTTATTTTAACACTTATGATTAACATATCTATGTATTTGAAGTATTCTTAAGACTTATATTTTCATTTAAAGTAAAGTATCAAGAAAACCATATTTTTACTTTATGAGTTTAATGAGTTTGATTTTAAAGCATAAATGACTTATAATATGGCAATCAATCCTAACGATATATCTAGATTGATATTCAACCAAGGATTGCGTTACTAGGGTGCAATGTACTCGCCTTGATATCGTAGAGGATGGAAGTGATAGAAAGATAATAATATACGCCTCAACGAACGTTCAACGTACGGTCCCCTATCAACTTCGAGCTTCCGACGTTCAATCTTCTTGGGAATAACCTCCAGAAGTTCCTAATAGCCACGAGAGAGTTGACGGTAAGTATTTGGAAAGAAAGGATGTGAAAGTGATGAAGAAACATGGCCAACTCGAAGAGCTCGCCGCCACTGGAGCTGTCCTGGTATTTTGGCCATATCTCCATCGTTACTTAACGAAATCACGAACCGTTTGTTAGGTTGGATTCGTAACGTCCGGGGCTACGATTTTGGTATAATAAACATTTTGAGAAAATGAACGGAAAAATTCAGAATTGACTCACAAGTGGACTGATTGTTTTATGCTCAGAATTTTGGAAAGCCTTGGTACTTCTTCTTGCTCCTTCCTCTTCCTTTGGCACAACAATGGAGTTTGAGTCTCCCTATTCTTTCCTTGCAGAGACAGCCGACAGAGAGAGAGAGAGTGTGAAGAGAGATTGATTGTGTTGTGAAGGCAAACTTTGACAAAATGGAGAAGTATTTGGAGTATTATATTGAGAAGTTTTGGAATTATAGTGTAGTGGAGGTGTGAGTGGATTTGGTGGCTTGATTGAGGATTTGAAGGGATTGGGCTGCGTGATTGAAGACTTTTGGGGAATTAAAATTATTCTCCTACTCCGTAATTGATAAACTGACTAAAACGGTACGCGCTTTTTCGCCCAAACTGTTCCGATTGGAAAACGGATCGCATATTTGGAATCAGACTGTCAAAACTAAAATTTTGATATAATTAAAATATTTTTCTAAAAACTTTTATTTTTCAGTGTTCGGTCTATCTCAGTCATTAATTAATATTTAATTTAATTAATTCTTTTAGGCCGAATTTCGGGGCGTTACAGACACACCCCATACCTTGTGTTAAATAAAGATATTACTAATAAAGGGATAAAAGTTATACATATAAGATGTGTCGTTGAACGAATTGTTCCAAGAGCTTTATATCTATAATTTGGGGGTTATAATGTGTTGCTAGATACCGCTTATCACTTGTAGTATTTAATATAAACTATGACCAATTTTATAGGTTCCTAGAATAGGGTCACACACATAGGAGAAGTCTCGAATCAACATGTTACGTACTTGAGGGAGTTGATTTGAAAAATAGTGGGAGAATTATTAGTTAAAGACCTATCTAATTATTTAGATTCTTGATATTAACTATCTTACAAATTATATGTAGATGTCTAATTACAACCATAATCTCACTCTTCACTCGATCCTCGACAAAGATAAGTTGACCGACTCTAACTTCTTAGACTGACAAAGAAACCTCGTTATCGTTCTTCGACTTGAGAAGAAAGAGTACGTGCTCGAACGAGCCATTCCACCTGCCCCAACTGCCAATTCTCCTAGAGCAACCAAAGATGCTTACGAAAAGCATGTTGATGATGACAACGAGTTGGCATGTCTCATGTTGGCTACGATGACTTCTGACCTTGAGAAACATCACGAGAGTACGAAGGTGTACGATATGATCCTACATCTAAGACAGCTCTATCAAGGAAAAGCTAGACATGAGAGATTCCAAATCTCTAAAGCTCTCTTTAGTTGCAAGTTGTTGGTTGAAAGGACTAAACTTGCACCTCATTTGATTCTGCAATCGTTGCTTGAGTTGTACAAGCAGTTTGTGGTTAATTACAAGATGCATGAACTCGATAAACCACTGCCAGACCTTTTGAAGATGCTGCAAACTGCTGAAGAGAACTTGATGAAAGGAAAGGAAAATTCTGTCCTTCTAGTTCAATAAGGAAAGGGCAAGAAATAGTTCAAGAAGGCAAAGAAGAATGGACCTAAAGACAAGGGTAACACCGAGCCAAAATCTAGTTCTTCTAAGCTAAAGCCTAAAGGTGGGGTGGACAAAGATTCCATTTGTCATCATTGCGGTGAAGTTGGCCACTGGAAGAAGAATTGCAAGCAATATTTGGCAACCAAGAAAAAGAGTGAAACTTCTGCTTCAGGTACAATTGTTGTAAAGTTGCATTATATATATATCGTGTATATTACATTATGTGACAATATGATTAGATACACAAACATATATAAAAATAATATTTATATTTGGAGATTTTAATTATGTGATAAATAGTATGTCAAATATAATTAATATTAATAATAATATATATATTCGGATATATGTATGCATAATAAATTGTTTATTATTTTATTATTATTGAGGCGAAAGAGTATATATATATATATTTGGACATTTTAATTATATGATAATTATTTAAGGAACAAATATCTGAATATATATATTATTATTATTATTAATTATATTTGACATACTTAATTATCACATTATTAAAATGTCTATATATATATATATATACACACACACACACACACATAAAATAAATGTAATATTATTTTGTTTTAATTATATAATAATTAAAGTTAACAAAATAAATTGGAAGCTTCTTTAAAGTGGGTATTTCAAAATTACCTAAGTAAAATAGAAATGAGATTTGATTTCTTTCCTAAACATTAAAAGAAAAATTTCCATTAGGAATTAATAAGAATGTGGATTATGCTTTTTATAAATAGAAGATCATCCAACCCTTTTTCTACACCATTATTTTCGGACCTTTGTCTGTTTTATGAGACAGAAATTTGATTTGTTTACTTAAATATTTTACACTAGATATTTTATATTTTAGAAATATTTTAGAGAAAAATTACAAGCATAATTTTCTCTAGAACACTCTTTATAGTTCGTGTGTCTCAATTGGAGATTATATAGTTTTGTGGCTAGCAGCTCTTGGACCCATCCCTCCCACCAACACGTAGCGTTGCCTGATTGTCAAGAAAGATATATATTTTAACAATAACTTATAATGATCATACGTTTGTACATTAAATTTTTGTTTTCCGTTGTTCTATCCAAACATAGAATCCTACTAAATTATCCAAACATAGAACCTAACTTATAAGTTATAATGTCATTTTTGCGCTAATATTTTAGAGCAATGTTAGGGGTACACCAAAAGTGTTCCCCATTTGTCCCATACCCCCTTCTCCACCACTCATTTTTATTTACTTTTTATTTATTTAATTTTTTTTTGAAATTTTTGCCCATTTATGTGGTGGAGAAGGGGTGTGGGATAAATTGGTACACCATACCCCTAGCATTTTTCAATATTTTAAGACACGCAGGTAGTATAACTTGCTCACAGTCCCCCCCCCACCCTCTCATGCTCCCACACCTGCCCGGATGTGAATCCTGGTTAATTCGTCTGGATTTTTCAGATCTAGGGGCTAGGGTTTAACCTTTAGACAAAGACAACCGAACGCCGCGAGCTCAGAGCCTTGCCATGGCAAAGCCACGCCGAGGCCGTCCTGTTGCACCTTCGCGGTCTTCTCGATCTTCGTCGCGTTCCCGGTCGGTTTCTCGTTCTGGCTCGCCCGCATCTCGCTCTCAATCTCGGTCGAACTCTCGCTCTCCTTCCTTCTCTGGATCTGGTTCTCGCTCCCGTTCCCAGTCTCGATCTCGCTCTAGGTCCTACTCTTCATCGTCCTCCCATTCTCGCAGCGCAAGTCCTCCCAGTCGTGGCCCGACTCGCAGAAGGTGTGTGTCAAACCTATGTCCCTATGCCCTTCAACCATTATGTTACATATGTTATGTATTTTCCGTTATCACAAGGAACTCTTACAGTTTTGTCTACGGTTAGCTTCAATGTCTTTTCCACTTTATCTTAGTCCCTCAATCGATTTTGTAGAAAATTAAATTATTATGTGTTAAACTCTAAACAATCAGACATGCAGTAAGCCAAATACGGATTTCTTAGAAAGAAAGTGGCAATGCTACCATATTTAAAGCACCACTTATGCACCCGCTATCTCTAACAACCAAAGCTAATATATTCCCATTGTGCTTTTGCACTTCTTCAATTTAATAAGTTTAAATTGGGACTTCCATAGCCCTGCTGAAGGATCTAAACGAGGTCGTTCACCAGCACCACAGCGGAGGAAGGCTTCTCCAACTCCAAGGTATCAGCTTCTTTCAATTTCTGTAATCATTAAATGATTTGGGGTGATAGGCACACAAAGTGTTTGTTTGACTTCTGTAATTGGTAAGATCATTTATCTTTGCTCTTTTTTTTTTTTAATTTCAATACATATAAATGTTTGTTTATCATACTTTGTAAGAAAATGTAAGCCGAGCATTGAAAATGACAATTTGGTTGATTAAATAGCTTACCACATCGCACATTACTATTTTGCGGCTGCTCAACCGATGCTACCCTTCTGATATCAGGAAAGCTTCTCCAGTTCCAGAGTCACTTGTGCTACACGTGGAGCAACTTAGTAGGAATGTCAATGAAAACCATTTGAAAGAAATTTTTGGTATGTACACTGTGTGAGTGTATGATCAGCGTCCACTACATATGAGACAGTTTTTGCAATAATATTGCATTTTTAGTTTGCCCTAATTTTTTTTCTTACACTCTTACAGGTAACTTTGGTGAAGTTGTGCGTGTGCAGTTGGCAATTGACCGCGAAGTAAGCACCTAATCTTCATCTCACTAGAAAATGTAACATTTATCGTTGGTCAAATACTAAACATGACCATGGACTTTAAACAAATTACCCAGATATACCTTGAACTTTATGAATGTCGTATTTAGCCCCTAATGTAGTTGAAGTGACTCATTAATGACCCTGAACTTTAGGTAAAGTTCTGATTGACTTTAGATATGCCATATATGACCAGGTGTCGAAGACACAAAAACCAGCTGTGATGGAAAAAGTTGCATTATAAATTCAAACTTGCAACACAATTATGATCTTGTTTTAGGACTATAATGGGTTGTTTGGCGTTGCAGCCAGTCATATCCTTATTTTTAGGGTTTCATGTACATAATCATGCTTGGGCTAGTAGTGCCTAAATTTACAACATGTTCAAGCCAAATCCAATCAAATTTTGGTCATTAATAATCTAATTTAGGGGCTAAACATACATTTGATGAGTTCGGCTTCAATTAGTATCTCATATTTCAAGGGGAGAGCCATTTTGGGCATTTCTCTCTTCACAATCTTTTTTCAGTTTTTGTTTGTTTAATGAGATGGTGTTGGATGTTCAGGTAAACGTTCCCAAAGGATCTGCATATGTTGAATTCAAGAATAGAGTTGAAGCTGAGAAAGCCTTGAGTTACATGAATGAAGTATGTGTGCTTAATCAGTGGACATCTCTGTTATTGTTTCTTTTGTTAATCCAACTTGTACCTGATATTGTTTGGTTATAATCTAGGCCCAGATTGATGGAAAAGTTGTTCATGCAAAGTTCACATTACCCGAGAGAAAGAGGACATTTTCCCCTCCTAAGACAATGACAACTTCTAAGAGAGATGGTCTAAAGAATGATAATACAACTAATGACTTTGATAATGCTGGACCAAAACGGCCGCGAGAGTGTATGTTATCCATTTATTATTACTCCCCAGTTATGTTCCTACTGGAAAAATTTAGTAATAGAAACAATTGATTTCATACAGTCTCTCCTCATCGAAGACCTCTTTCTCCACATAGAAGGAGATCTCCAACTGGACCAAAAGGATCTCCGAGACGGGATCTTGGTTCTCCTCGCCGATCTCCTGCCCGTCATCGAGGTTCATCTGGTAGACGTGTTGACTCTCCACCTCAAAGACGGAGACGGACATCTCCGCCCAGAGGTCGTTCACCCAGTCCGCCAAGGCGCTACCGGTCTCCACCTAGGTTTGTTTTTTTTTCTTTTTTTGATTGGTCATATATTCTTTAGGGTTTTTCTGACTAAATGTTTAATAGGGGGTCTCCTAGGAGAATTCATAGAAGTCCTGCTCGAAGACGTTCTCCTCCCAAGAGACGGTAATTTTACATACTGGTGTAGTTTTAGTAATGAGAATCTTTGGGTTTGCTTCTTGCTTTTTGCAAGTATGAGTTCTAAAGTTTGCTTATTCGTGTCACACCATCTTCTCATGTTGCTTTGGGTTCAAACAATGTTCAAACATGCTCTCTTAAGGGTTTGTTTGGTGAGTTAAAAAGATATGGGTTTGATATCTAAGATATCAAAATCCAAGAAAATTGTTTGGTGAATACAAAAAGAAATCTAGAATTAATATCGGGAGATATGGGATATCCGAGTTACCAGCGCTTCTCCATATGGGCGTTATATTGCTGATTTCACAATTACTCTGCCACATTCATAGTGGATTAGTTGTAGTCTTACTTCTATTTTTTTACATCATTTTTCTTTTCTATTGCATTTTTTGTTTTGGTTTTTTTTATTTATTTACCTTTTCTCTTTTACTTCATTAAAGAGAATGTTATCCAAAATATTTTTTCTTTTATAAACAATTTTTCATCATTCCATTTTCACTAAACATTTTTTTAATTATTTTTATAAATATTTTTCTTAATATCTGTGAAGTAAAAGTAAGATTTATTTTTTTGGATTTAGTGAGTATTTGGTTTTATATCGTAGATTTTTTTGTGCGTTTTTGGGAACATAATATATATTTTGTATTGTGAATGTCACTCTTTAAAAAATATTCACACGCAAAAAAAACAAAATAAAAAATATTAAATTTTCATTTACAAGTACAAATTTGAGACATAATTTTACTGTACATTTTAAATGATATAATACATTTGTACGGAGAATTTGATTTCTTAAATACTCACCAAACAACTATGACTATGACTGTGATTTGATTTCATTTATATTTTCTCCAAACACTGTACTTTCAGATTTCCAAACACATCATTTCTCGCAGATTTCAAAATTCATATCATACCATACCTCCAAAACTCACCAAAAGGACCCTAAGCCTTGAGGTGTTCCCATGTGTGAGAGGGGCATTGTCCTCCTGGCAGCTTGAGTCTTCAAATTTTACAAAAAAAAAAGTTCCTTTACAGTACCCATTTGTGAGGGATGCATTGGCCTCCAGGCAGCTTGAGTCCTCAATTTTTACTCAAACATTCCTTTACAGAAAGGGTTCAGATTTTTTTCTTTAAGCTCTTATCACCTTCCTTTCAAGGAGTAGATATGCGGTTGAAATTCCCACTCTAATCTATCATCCCATGCACAAAAGAAAATGATTAGTATTGAATGTGTGATGACAGTGATATTATTTATCATTTTACACTATTTTCTGCATTATTGATGAGCTGAGGTCATCATGCCATATGTTTGCCTATATTTCCAGGCCAACTATTAGTAGACTTCTAACTATGATTAAAATCTTTAAACTATTTTGGAAATGAGTTTCGGTACTTTCATATTCTACTTATTTGACTATCCATCATCTTGCAGTTCACCTCGGCGAGCATACTCTCCTCTCAGAAGATCTCCCATTGGTCGTAGACGCAGCCGCAGCCGCTCTCCTATAAGAAGGCCTATACGTTCGCGTTCAAGATCTTTTTCTCCTAGGAGGTGATAGATAAGTGTACTTTTACATACAAAAGTGCTCCCTTATTTTGTAATTTATTTGTAGTTTTGCTTATGATTTTGACATTCTATTTTTATAGTACTAAATGTCATTAAATGCTTTTTACTACCATAGGGCATATAATAGATACATTTAATATGAGTATACCCTGCATCCTTCAAGTATTTTTATAAAATTTATCCTCTATTTTCCATTGATTACTATCCATTGAATGAAAAACCTCCAACCAATGAAATATTATTTTGTAATTATATACCAAATATGGCATGTCCAAAGGGAGAAGTACCTAACTAGGACTAAAACATGCTTCGTATACCAAAATCGGTTCTTCAATGTTTTTATACCAAAATAGGACTTCTTATGCCAAATAATGTTAACACATAATGTTAAAAAACACTATGAAACGCCAATTCACAGTTTCAAATTGTGACAATTCACGGTGCCCACACTCCTATGTAGGTAATAAAAACATATGATGTCTAATTTTGGTGTAAGGTTTATGTTTTAATCTTTATTGGGTAAATTTCTTATAAATAGACAATAAAAGTTCTTTAGTAAGAAAAGTAAGGGTTCTTGATTATGTACACTACCCTTAGTTCTTTGTTGACCTAACAAAAAATGGCACGACTTATTTTGACTCAATACCCAGCCCAAAAATATTGGGTTTGATCAAAGATTTTGGTATATATCTATAAAAATATATGCATTTAAATATTTATTTTATTAAAATTAGTGCTATATATCTACAAATTAATTAAACATGCAAAAATATAGTATAATAACATAAATTGGTATATTTCAAAAATATGCAAAAATGTTTGTATTACGTTTTTATGCAAAATATGTGTTAAGATAATTTAAATATTCTAAAAATAAATGCTCATAACTTGTTGGGTCAACCTGAACCCATAACCTTGGGTCATGAACATGCATTTTCCAACCTGAATTGACCTGAACCCAAAAGTACCGAACCCAACCTCACCAACCTATTTGCCCACTCTAGTTCTTTTGGTAAGAAAAGTAAGTGTTAATCTTACACTCTGTACCTAGGTAATTTATCACACCTTCACAGTTCAACAATGGGATTGCAATCCTCGAGACCTTGAAATAATCCCATTTCTTTTGGTTTATCATGGACTTTGGGATACTGCTATCTTGTAATCCTTTAAAGTTCACATATGATAAGCGATAAGTCTCTTAATGAAATAATTCTGTTATCCATTGTGGACAACCACTTGGTGCTTTCTTTATTTAAGCAATTCTACTGAAAGAATAATTTATCACCAGGTTGTCATTTTTGTATATTTGTCTCAACACTTTCTTCAGAATTGCATTTTTGTGAGAACTAGTACTCCATCCACCTAAAAAATATGTAGTTTTTTTTCTAAAGTTCTTTTATTCCAAATTAAGTCTTACTCCCTCCGTCCCTTACCTTTCTTCCTACTTGCTTTTTTGGGATGTCCCTATCCTTTCTTCCCGCTGTCCTAATTTGACAACTATTTTAAATGTTAAGGACTTCTTTCTCTTCTCATTAAAGAAAGACCTAACCCTTCGTTTCCATTCTCTCTTTCACTCCTCTCGTTACCCCCCTCTGCATAAACCACAGACTAAGCCACCCCTCTGCATCTACTGCCGACAATGCCGCCCCCTCTGTCCCAACTGCTGACTACGCCTCCCCCTCTGCCTCAACCGCCGATACCATCCCCTCTGCATTTGTCGACGCTGCTGCTTTCAGGTCTCGCCACTCTCTAACTCATCATCTCTACTCCGCCGCTTTGAATTTTGATTTTGATTTCAATATAGATTTCAACATTGTTTTTGATTTCAATTTAGATTTCAACTTCAATTTTAATTTTGAGTTTGAATTATTTTATTTCAATTTTTAGTGTAATTAGTAGTAGAAGAAGAGGTGGGTTTCAGGCTAAGAAGAATAAAGGCAAAGGTATGGGTTGGGTGGGGCTTCTCAGCGCCGAAAAGGGTTGCAGAAGTTGCGCCGCTGGAATGCGTGGAGGGGTATTTTAGGAAGTCAACCACATTTGTAACTTACCTAGACAATCGTGCCAAGTTAGAGTGGGAAGAAAGGTGAGCGAAGGAGGGAGTTTTTCATTAGACTAAACAAAGTTTGCAAATACTATAATTTATGATTACTTTGCCAAAACAAATACTGGAAACGAGTTGAATATGATGCATTT
This sequence comes from Cuscuta campestris, assembly GCA_900332095.2. NCBI lineage: Eukaryota > Viridiplantae > Streptophyta > Magnoliopsida > Solanales > Convolvulaceae > Cuscuta > Cuscuta campestris. The sequence continues at coordinate 723,239 of OOIL02000526.1, forward strand.
TGTAATGAACTTAATAAATATGTAGTAAATTTTTATCATTTAAATGAGATTTCATGATTTTTAAAAGGTGTACTTTGTGAGGGTTACTGGTGCTCTTGTGGTTGGACCATTTCTCTCATTATTGACTCCTCTCCCTAACTCCCCCTCCCCCAGTTCCCTCGGAGTCAATCCAAAAAAAAAAATACTTCGCCCAATGCTAAAGTTGTATCATCACCAAACAGAACCCTCTTTTTTTGGGACAGAAGGATTGTGTTTTGTTTCTTAGTCCATTGCCAATGGAACTACAAGGTAATTGGTGAAAATGTTTTAGCTTCAGAATAGCACATGGAACGTCCGTCCCTTCTTAGTTTCAATGAAATTTTGGGAAGTAAGTATAACAATGCATCAATTTGATTGATGGAAGCAGCCTATCTGTTACAAGGGTTTAATAGAATTGTCCTAACACTGTTAGGACTATACTGGGTCTGTTGTTCCTGTTCTGAAGGAGTATGTTTGTTTGCTATTTTCTTTTCAAAATATCTATGCTTCTGCCTGACCCTTTTACATGGTACTGTGATGTCAACAGACCAAGACTACCAACTTCCAGACGTGGGAGATCATCATCCAACTCCTCATCGCCCAGTGGGCATAAGGTTTTTATTTTATGTTTTTTCAATTTAGCAAAATGCTACTCCGTAGTACATAGTGTGTAGCTTTTGTAGCTGATGCTGAATTGTCGTTTTGCTATTGCAGGGACCTCGCAGAGCATCCACGAGTCGCAGTCCTAGAAAGTAAGATTTTGTTGTTGTTGTTGTTGTTGTTGTTGTTGTTGTTGTTGTGTGTGTAACCTGGGATTTATGAGAAGCGTATAATACTCCCTGATTTTACTCCACTTTAATTGCAATGTAGAATTTCACCTTTAACCAATAATTCTTTGCCACGTAGTGAATGTACATCAGCACATTTCAATAGTCGTTTTACTAGATTTGGGAATTTCATATTTTTCAGGCCTCTAAAGGGGAGTCCCCGCCACAGTAGCAGCAGCAGGTCTCCCCCGCTAGCCCGGAGGCCCTAATCTGTAGGTGTTTGTGCTTGGATTCAGTCTGAATAGTTGCTGCAAAACAGTTGATTGAAATTGCTGCATTGTTCAATGGCGCTTTTACTGCAACCTTGTCTGTCTTTTTTCCATTTAAGATTTGGTAGTTTTATTGTTGTCTGGTATACTTTAACTAGATGCTCCGGTACCTATTCTTGGATTTCCGTTGGACTTCGACTTTAAGTTTTTGAATTGGGTTTATGATGGTGTTGAAGGCAAACAGGTGGTGAAATGTAGACTAAATTCTATTTACATCTCAGTCTTTGCAGAGGTAGTTTTAGAAAGCTAAGACTAGATAGCAGCCTTATGTTTTCAGTCTTATCCCCTTGAAGACAACACATCTAACTGCTTTACACGCCTAGATGAAGAATCGACTGGTTTAGACACCTTGGTAAGAGTTTGGGTGTAGAGGGCATCTTCCTGCCTTGGTGCATAGTCCAAAGAATTGTGTTCCTTGAAACCTGCTTGTTGCATTCGCATTAATGCTAGCACACTAAATGCAACCAGAGCAGCATTCCCTAGAATCCCAACTGCAAGATCGAGCCCAAGGGACTAGTTTACAAAATTGAAACTAGACAAGAAAACATTGAGAAGAATATTTGTGCACTTCCCTTTAGTTGCTAAGAATTTTCACCAGGGGACCTGGGTAAACAACCAAACCAATGCTCCCAAGGGAAAAAATGTCTGTCCTCATGAACATCTCTAACCAATGCTTGAGCATCTTCAATGAACTTATACTTTTTGCCCCTATGATCAGCCAATATCATTACAAGTATAATACGACTCTGCCCCAAGCGAGCAAGTGCAACATCTTTTCCACGTGTTGTGCTTGCATCTTCTGAAAAAAATGGGTTACGTAGTCCATAAAGTTCGCAAGAGTAACAAAACCATATTAAATATTTTAATTAAATTTCACTATTAACTCTTTTAATTGGAAGTTGGAACATAATTTTTGAACTATAACATAAATCGGCCGCTTATCAAACACAGCAGCAACAAGCTGTATTATAAGCACGGGAGAGTAAGACAGGTTTTCATGTTTCAACATTGCAAAAGAAAATCCTAAGAAATATCATGAGTTCCCCAATCTCAATTGTTTCACCATGGGAGAAAGTTGAGCACTGAACTCCATAATTAAGTTAAGAATATCATCTTCATAGAAATCAATATCTCAATAATAAAAATTAAAACAATGCCTCAACATCATCATGCAATTTTTTTTCGTTTCCTGATTGTACTCATAGGCAGGGGCGGACCCAGAACATTTATACCATGGGGTCGCAATTTAGAAAATTTATATCCAGCCATCACGCTTCTAACAGTAAATAAACAATATTCTATAATACATAACATTAAAGTTTATATATATTATTGAAATTAAAATACTAAATAAAAATAATTCTTCATTGCAAATGTGAAATACATATTACAATTGATAACGTCTAGTTTTCATATTTTGAAAGTGATTTATTATTTTATCATTGCTAATAGTAGCAAAGACATCTCTTTCAATATATGTCACTAGACAATCATTTAACCATTGGTCACAAATTTTGTTTCGAACCTCATTCTTAAGATATTCACAAATCACAATCTTACAAAATAAATAAACGAATTCAATTCCCTATTCTGCTATTCACAATAACAAATTTATAACAATAAATTAAAATTTTCACAATTTACAAATAAAAAAAGAAATATCCAATTTAGATAATTAGATTCAATTGTGTAAGAGAAAAAATCTGTCAAAGAGAATATTTGTTCGAGAAATTGGGGCCTTGGGGGTCCTCGTCGGTTCCAACTTCCAAGTGGCGGTCGGCGGTCCGGCGGAGGTTTGTAGATGGCCGTCGGCGAGAGAGGATGGGTCAGTCTCAAGTTCCGATTGCAATTAGGTCTGGGAACGTGCCGAATTGGGATGGGTGGATTGGAACTATAGGTTTAAGAGAAAATTGAAAAAAAAAAACAGAAAAAAAGAAACAAAACGACACAGTTTTAGATATCAATCTTCCAAAAAATAAAATATAAAGTCACCACCCTATAGGTGGATTCGAACACAGGACCGCCCACTCGAATGAAAGCAACGGATCTCTCCACTGCTTCAACACTAGCGAGTTGAAACTTGTAGCGTTTTGTAGACTATATACTATGTATAGGTATACACTAAAAAAATTATTTACATATATATATAAATATATAATTAAAAAATTTAAAATTTCCGTGGGGTCGCTTGACCCCGTGTGACCCAATGTGGGTCCGCCCCTGCTCATAGGGTACTTAATGCTTTCATGTATCTATATGGTCCACTGAACTGGTAATTAATAAGCAGGGATTCAAGTATCATGCATGACATTCTTGTTAATTGTTCTTCACTCCACATTTACATTTATACAACGAAAACATTATAGTAGATAATTATGAAATGATAGAAAAATACTTTCGACTATCCCCATTCCATGAACATAAATAGAAGAAAGAAAAATACTTTCATGGTCCTCAAGTCCATTTGAATTATATGGAACTTACTGATGCGAACTCCTTAGTATTGGGATTAAAGGATTAGGATTACGATTAGGGGATTAAGATTAGGATTAGGATTAGGATTAGGATTAAGATATCAGGATTAGGATTAAAATTAGAGGATCGATTAAGATTAGGATTAAGATTAGACACATTAGCTTGGTTGAAATGGGTCTTTTCCATATTAGCTTTTAAGCCCAATAATTTATGTGAGAAGGTCCAAGAATAAGGCATGAACCTTGGATACACGGAATCACACTCAAATAGAAAATCTGGATAGATTAATAAATTAGATTGTTTTTTGTACAAACATATCATATATTGACAAGATTTTAGTTCGTGGCACATAATGGACTACACAATAATGGAAAACTAAAGTCCGAGATGGTTCTTTTTCTACATGGATTGTTGCCTAATTTGGATGGAGGTTTGTCCTCTCTCTCTCCAATTTGGCAGTCTTATGTTTATATTTTGTTCTATTTGATGAAAATGCATGATATGAGGGTGTTATTTGCAGGTTGAAATTCACCCCATCAATGCATTCAAGGTCTTAAACATCGGATCAAGTTGCGTACATCGGACCTCCATACTTAGCAATGGGCAGAACCCTTGAGCTACTCGGATAATGTTGTTTTTGTTGTTTCTAATTTTGTTATAGCATAGTTCAATTTCATTGTATTTCATAAAGTACCTTATATGTTGGCCTTATGTACAGGATAGATTACCCTATTGTGTTTTACATTTCTGGTTCGAAGTTTGATATTTCCCTTTTTCAATTACCCATTTATAGAAGCACATGTATTAAAATTAAAATTTATGCATCTAATCCTACTTTAAAAATATGCTTTTTTAATAGAAAATCATGCATTATAAGGCTTTGTTGTTGTTGTACAACCTCATGCAACTGTATGTATAGAATTAAGTTATTCAAGATTGATGATGCTATTTATTTCTAGAGGTACATATTATACTATGTGCTTTCTTGATATTCAAGAATGGACTATTACTTGGGAGCATGAATTATACCTAAATCAAGAGTGGAGGCTAGGCTTACCTACTTAATATTTAAATAGGAAGCAAGTAAACATAGTTTGTGTACTTATGCAGTGTAGTTATAACTCATACTGTGCTTAGAACTCAACTCGTTACAATTCCTGGTGCTTCGTCTTTGCCAGATGAAAATGTAATCGTGCACATATTTAGGCTTACCCTAGTTGGGAGATTTTTAATGCGCAACCTTAATTAGATTTGATTAAAGAACATTTTTCAACTCAATGTCATAAGTGGACAACTATTGGTTAGAGAGAATCTAAGATGTTATTATAACATTTTCAAATGTTTAGGATTGCACTGATTTCGTACTCAATGGTCAAATTTATTTTGAGGAGTTAATCCAATCAGATGTTTAGGTGGATTCAAAATTTTACTACTAAAACTGGAATTTCAGTGTTACTTCATGGCATGCCTATTAAGGCTGTGTTCCGTTTGCTTGGTTTGGTCTGATCTAATTTTTTGAAAATATGATCTAATTTGGTTTGATCTGATCTGATTGTAGTTATAATTAAACTTGTTTCTGATTTGATCTGATCTGGTCTGATCTAGCCTGATTTGATTATAATAAGAATAAGTAATAAGCAGAAAAAAAGTTGAACAAAACACTGCCTAACTTGATTGAGGTTGATGTCTTATCTATAGTTTGTAAGCTATTGGTAAGGTTCTAGGAGTTCATTGTGCCACACTTAATCATACTAAATCTCATGTTGTTAGGGTGAGAGTGGAGATGGATCTATTACAGCTTCTAATACATAGAATATTTGTGAGCACTTCAACGGATAGAGTGTCAGGTAAAATTAACCACTTGCACATAAAGTCGGGATCCACAATTCTAACCCAAAAGCTTAAGCTGATAGGTAGGGCTTCACCTTTCAATATATGCAAGTGATACTCATCTTTATTTTCCGATGTGGGAACTCCAACACTCCCCCGCAAGTGGTAACTAGCCTGGCCTAGTTAGCACTTGGACAAACGGGTCTAGCATCTCAATCTCTTATAGCTAGCCCACACAACTGGCGGTGGCATCTCAATCTCTTTTTAGCCAACTCAGCCCAAACCACATACGGGTAGCTCATTTTTGCTAAACCCACATCCAAACAACCAGGAACAATCAAACCCGGACCGGACCTGCTCTGATACCATGTTGAAATTCCGACGGGCCAAGAACAACGGATAGAGTGTCAGGTAAAATTAACCACTTGCACATAAAGTCGGGATCCACAATTCTAACCCAAAAGCTTAAGCTGATAGGTAGGGCTTCACCTTTCAATATATGCAAGTGATACTCATCTTTATTTTCCGATGTGGGAACTCCTTGATTGGATTCATTCTTTTAATGTGGTTCGTTCCTAGTGTCTTATTACCCAATCCAATAATCCATACCCCATCCTAAATTCTATCATGGTATCAGAGCAAGTTTTGGCCCACCTTGTTTGTCAAGGTGTCCGTCTAGACGTTCATTTCTAGCGGCCCGTTTGTCTTTAACCCAGTTGTCCGTATGGAGTATGTACCCAACGGCCTGTGGCTCGTTTAACACGATTGCTCGTCTGGAAGTCCATACCCAGCGGCTCGTGGTTCTTTAGGTGTTGGCGCTCAAAAAAATAATAATAAAGGGAATGTGAGTTTATTTGCAAGTGGTCAACTGGTTAGATTCAAAATGGCCCGGTTGTCCACTTGAGGGGGAGTGTTAGAGTCTATCCTACATCGGAAAGTTGAATAGAAAAGTTATCGGTATATAAGCTCTTGAGTTTAACTAACTAATCGATTGGATTCAATCTTTTAATGTGGTTCAACCCGAGTGTCTTATTGTCCAATCCAGTAATCCTTGCTCCATCCTAAATTCTATCAAGCTTAGTAAAGAAGATGTAGGTATTTCATGGAAAATAAATGAGACCAGCCTTGTAGCCCGTCCGGGTTCGTACAAGACCTGTCCACACCAAGTGGTAGATCACCAAAGTTTGGGTCGGCCTGCTAGCTAAATCTGTCAAAGGCGATCCCAACATTCTCATGATTGACCGCGTCCAGTAACGGATAACACGTGATTGCTTAGCCAGGCGCCAAAGGCTGAAGGGAATCAAGCCACGATTGGGTTACCTTATTTACTGCTTCCCTTATATGTTTCATGTAAAATAACTATAAATAGAGGCCCAAACCATTGGGATCCCCAAACAAAAACTAGCACACTCAATACCATAAGTCGTTGTATTCTCAAGCTCTACATACTCTTATCAAAATTTCTATAATTTCATCTGGCTTTTCATGTCGGATCCTCTGGTGGAATTCTTTTCCATCAAATTGGTGCTCGCATTAAGAGCTTAAGAGATTTTTCCCGAGTTTAACTCTTGCTCAAACTGAAGAATGGTGTAGACACGAAGTAACACCAACCAGCCCACAAGTAACCCGCATCAAGAAGCTGAGGGTGGCGGGGCCATTAGAGGTCTCAAGATACCATCTCCGTAGCAGAGGTTGAGCTCCTCATCCAATGGAGTGTCATCACCACTGAACCATTTAAGGAGGTTGTGTTAGCCTTGGTTTGCTAAGCCTCATGTTTTGATGTTAACAAACAATATAAAAGCTTGACGTTTGTTTAAGTGTTTCAGGTACAACAAGAATCCATTAAGATTCGGTTCTCAAGAATGAAGTCGAAACACTAAACTAGCGTAAAATTTAGGTAGAAACCGATGTAAGGATATGATTTTATATACCTATATTCACAAGCTCAAAAACACTCACAAAATATGTTTAAAACCCTTTTATAATCATTTTCAAACATCCAAAAGGTTTTAAACAAAATTGGAAATGATTTGGACAAAAATGAAAAAATTGTCAAAATGGTCATAAGGTACATAGGTACTGTGAGGGGTACCGTGAGTTAATCTGAGACGGGACCCCCCTACCGTATGGACGGGAACCCCCTACCGTATGGACGGGACCCCCCTACCGTGTATAGGTACCGCCAGAGAGTTTTGGCCTGAGAAGGTACCTAGCTACCGTACGGGACCTAGCTACCGTGACAGGGTACCGTTACCATTGGAACACTATTCGTGATTGCTGATTTTTGAATTAATTCAACTCTAATCACCTCCTAACAGCTAATTAACATCTTCCACTATAAATATAGGCCTAATACTTCATATTTTAACAAGAAACAAAGCTCTAAACATCCTCTCTTTTTATTCTAAGTGTGTTTATCCTTCTATTAATTATTTTCAATATTTTGGCTATTTTAAGAGCCTTAAATTCCTAATTTTTATACACACACTTTGAGCTTGTGTTTCTAGTTATATACTCTCATATTCATAAGTTTGAATTGTATTTTTGAGAGAGTATACTTTCTTTCTACACCGGCTAAGTTTTGTTCTTCATTTTTATATTCAAGCCGTTGTGTAGAACTCTTGTTTGTGTTTTTCAAACACACCTTCTTACGGTCGAGAATAGCCGTTAAATTCTCACATTGTAACGGTCAAGGATAGCCGTATAAATCCTTAGGTAAATGTTCAAGGATAGCCTTTGAAATCCTTGGGGGAGCGGTAGAAGATAGCCGTTAAATCTTCATCGTAAACGGTTCGAGATAGCCGTGGTGAAATCTCGGAGTGAATCCTATTGGCAAGGGTTGTTTGCCAAACTAGTGCGGTGCTTTGACGGAGTTCAAGAGGCCGGAACTTTGTGGATTCGGAAATCCTTGAGGAGGAGCCTCGAGGTACTGGAGTAGGGAGTTCCCGAACCAGTATAAACTCGGTGTGCATTTTATTTACGCTTTTATTTATGCATTTTATATATTGCTTCCGCATTTGCCAACACCGTTTTTATCAAACTCCGAAAAGATTTTCAAACGCCTTATTCACCCCCCTTCTAAGGCGTGGGCACAACGACTAAACTGAATAACAGGTTGTTGCTGCCCTTAGACCTCATAGAGAAAGAGCACACAACATTGTTTTAACGGGAGCCTCAGTGACAAAAGAAGCGAGACCTGAAGGCTCGGCGGGCAAAAAGAAGAAGAAGATGACACGGCGGTCCCAGAAGAAGAAGGGGACCAAGGCCGATGGGGAATATCCCATGGATGAGGACTTGTCAGCGGTCGATAAGGAGGATGTGTCCTCCTCATATGAACGCATCTTTGCCTTTGAACGACTAAGAACCCCAAACAGAAAAAAATGTAGAGTCTCTTCGCTTGAGTGTCTGGACGACAGTCGGTCGTCTCATAAGGAAGATTTGAGGGAAAAGATTAAAAATCGAAGAGGTGAGTCCTCGGTGACATCTCGTGCACGACCGCTTGCATGGAGACGGGCAACCTTCCCCGATCGAGAGGAGCAAAAGGTGGACAATCTGTAGAAGACAGTGGGGGAGCTGTAAAAGAGGGTGGTTGCTAAGAGCCCATTGTTAGGCTATTCTAGACGAGGTAACCACCTTTTCCCAAAGATTCATGTCTTTCCCACCTCCCTTTGAATTTCAAGGTACCGCAAGTCAAGGCGTATAACAGGATGACCGATCTCCAAGACCACCTGTTTCGGTTTTGGAAAAATATGGTCATGTTGGCCTATCTAGAGGAGATCAAATGTCACTGTTTCCTAGCGATGCTTGATGGACAAGTGTTTGAATGGTTTTATAAGGTGTCTAAAGAATCCATCAACAGATGGAAGGTTCTCGCAACAAGTTCTTGGAACAATGTGCTGCGATCTGGTTGCCAACAGCTCCCTTATTTCCATGTACTGAATGTCAAGATACGGAGGGGGAGTGGCTCCAAGACTTTATATCCCGATGGGAAAAGGAGGCAAGAGAGATCTAAGGAGCGGATGACTAAGCTTTGATGGCCATGTTCCAAATGGTACTCCCCCAAGGGGATGTGCAAAAGGAGTTAAGGATGAATCCACTTCCAACCTATGAAGAGATGCTGGCGAGGGCTAAGTATCTAGCGCTCGAAGAAGACGATGAGGAGAAGCAAGATGTGGCTTTGAAGAACAAAAAGGTTTTGCCAATGGTAGGGGAGCTGAAGAGTAAGAAGAAGAAAGACTACACAAAAGGCCAAAATCCGGTAGGGTATCATATACGAAGGGCCTCCATCCACTCCATTCAGAATCTTCCCTCTTAGTCACAACTCCAGCAGAGAAACAACATCCAGATTGTGGCTAAATACTGTGAGTATCACCGTAATAGCACCCATAGTACTGCGGAATGCATTAAGCTGAAGAGGGAGATGGACCATTTTATCGCCAGGGGACCAGCCCCTTGAGGAGCCCGGCTTACCCCCTGGATCCAAGAGCTTGTACTTAGAGAAACCCACCAACTGGGCCACTAGCGATCATGAATAGAGACGACCTTGATGAGAGAAGAAGGTACATGGGGCGAGAATGCGATGATCTTGCGAGGACAAGAGATAGAATTGACAGCACCTGGGCTATCGTTCATAATGGGTGGTAATCATGGAGAAGAATCAGTTTCTACCGAGAAGAAATGGAAAAACATGGTGCGTTACGTGGGAATTTAAAGACCTCCACTTCCAAATAAAAAAACAGAGAGCTGATTCTATTCACAAACAAAGACTATCTGCCAGTGGTAAGTGCCCACAGGGATTCCCTTGTCATAAGGGTGGAAATCAATAAGGTTTTTGTTTATCAAACCCTAGTGGATACTAGGAGTTCAGTGAACATTATGTTCATTGACATTTTCGCGGGCCAACCTCATGCCGATTCTGACTTCATTGTCGGGATTCACTAGAGACACGATTGAAGCGGAAGGCACAATTACGGTTAAGAATGAGGTAGGAGATGGAACCCATCGGGTCCGGCTCGACATGGAATTCCTGGTAGTGCACCTAGACTGTGCACACCATTTGATCTTAGGTCGACCGAGCCTAGAGGATCCTAAGTCAACTGGGCCTAGAGGACCTAAACTGTGCACACCATTTTATACTAGGTCACAGAAGAACCAACCTAGTCTATAGAAACTTGTGAAAATGATTCTTCACCAAAAGATTTAGAACAAACTTTCTTTGACTCCCTACTTGATGGGTGTGACTATGTCTGCCCGAAAGATAGTTATAGCCAAACAAGTTGGGACAAACTTCTGATTAATGATACCGAGGACTCTTCTATTGCGGTAAGTACTATCATAATCATTGAGCCATAATTGGATAGTCAGCCCGTTGAGTATGATGAAAGATTCAATCCCGCAATAAAGGCTAAAGATGTGGATTTACCGAGGAGACTCCCACCACCACCCTTCCATTCAAAGTCTCCTCAATATATCTTGTTGCCACTAAGCCATAGGAATGAGTCAAGGATCCTAGACCATGACGAAGCAAAATATCATACAAGGTGGAATCAGAAGAGAGCCAGAAGGGCCAAACTTTATGACTCTTAGTTCGAGAAGTCACAGAAAAAGTGGCTAAGCGTCAAGCTACGGACGTTAAAGAAGCACTTAACGGGAGGCAACCTGACATTCTTAAATGAAAAATATAAATAGGTTTTTGAGGTTTTGTTTGCTGCACCACTTTTGGGGGCAAGAGTTATTTTGTTTGTTTTCTTTGATTTTGCAGATGGGAGAACCGCAGGGCATACCTCGTAGGGAAAGCAAGAAGAGGTCTTGCACGTGGGAAAAGCACTACATTTTTGCAGATTCCAATGATTCGTGATGCAGCAGTTTTCATTGAAATGGGCTACTCAGAGGACATTGATGCCTTCATACTTTTTGGCTCCCATTCCTTTCAGTAACTTCTCTTTTTCTGACTTTTACCTCTATTTTGAACATGATTTTGGTGATCTAAAATTGATTTTATATGTAATTTCTGGTTAACACTCTTTTGAAACTCATAAGTGGGGAAGTTCTCTGTGCTTTACACCCTTTTCCGCAAATCTTTTTTATATATAATTAATTGCTATTTCAATCTTCACACTCGAATCCTTTAAGTATGAGGACAACCTAGTAATTGCATAAGGACATTTCAACCATAACTCTAACTCTGAATCACTTTTCAACTCCGAGGACGCAGTTACGTTTAAGTGTGAGAAGGTGATAGTTTATGGTTGAAACAATCTTTTTAGGAATTGAATTGTCTATATATTTGTAGGAAAAAGTTTTATAAAATAGTCACCAATTTTATTTGTTTGGTTATTTAATTTTTAGTTATCACCCATAAAATTGGAAATTTTTAACTTTTTTATCAGACTTCTATTTTACTCTAACCTTTTGGAAATGTGGTTTGGTTGATTTGAGATAAATTCACAATTTACTATGAGTGTTTAAGATCAATAAATCTTTAAGTGCTTTACTGAAAATCTTTTTGCAAGTGCTCCTCTATCCTTAGGATTATGGGTATCTGTTGTTTCTTTAAAAAAGTTATTTTTGAAGTATAAGAGGTGACGTTTTAAATAAAACTTTGGTGAGATCGAGATTGTGGTTTTGTACAAAAAGTAGTTGGTTTTGTGCCTACTTATGAGGCTAGGTGTGTATGCCAAAAAGCACGCAGTTTTTATGTCGCGTGATGAGGGCTTTTGAGTGTTAAAGTAAAAAAGCATGCGGCTCTATGTCGTGTGATGAGACTTTTCGGAGTGCCTATCCAAAAAGCTAATGGTTCTATATTATGGAATGAGGATATAAATTCTTCTCATGTAAACATGACAAGGTTATGCTCAAGAAAATAAAACCCTTACATTTTTACATTTAGTCTTGCAAGAACTTGTTTTCTAGTTTAGCCATTAAAGACCTTTTGATCTTAAACTACTCTTACAAATGTAATTATCCCAAGGAAAGTTTGGAAAGTTTTGGTTGTATAGGGTTTTCTTCATCTCTAAGCTTCAACGCCTTCACGCACTAATTTCTTCATGTCTGTGCTTTCGATAGACATAACCTACTGATTTTGGCGACTCAGAGCTTTTGATGTCTACATTTGAAGGTAATGGAAGTTAAGTCTAACTTTATTTGTTCCTTTGCTCTTAAAATTTGTGCGTGAATTTTATGCTTTGCGAAATTACCAGAAGCATGAATTGCTTTAGGTCCCCATATTTCTTTTTCTTTTTACTTAGTTGGGTCTTCTTCACCATCCATGGACTTGTCTCTTTTGAGACTAATTTGAATAGTGAACATCATTTAAGATTTTGAACTCTCAAATAAAAATTGGTTATTGAACTCTTAAATTTGATTTAGATTTAGATTTTGATTATTTCTATGTTTTTTGAATTGATTGGATTTTGATATGATACTCTAGTGCACTGATTTGGATTTCCTTTGTAGGAACATTTGAATTGAAATTTAGGCTTGGTGGATCTGTTTGTATTGGAGGTGCGCTTCCGAGATACGATGGCAGTTTTGTTAACAGCACTGGAACGAGAAAAATGATGGAGGACCTTTTCTAGAATGGTACCCAAACAATAAAGACTAAAAACATAATAAGTTGTAAATGAGGACTAAATATGGAAACCCCCTAGTTATAAAGGAATATTTAAAGAATTTACTCTAATATTTAGTGTAAACTTTTCCTCTGTGATTACTAATTTGCCTCATACTTGTAATTATTCAGCTTGTTGCTTGAGGGCAAGCAAAGTTTAAATGTGAGCAATTTGATAAGTTCATTTCGTTCTTATCTTTTACTTCATATTCTAAACGTTATAGAAGGTAAATAGTACATAATCATCTCATAAAATATGTTTTCAATGAATAAAACTCTTGTTTTTGTTCTAAGAGTCATAAAAGGGTATTTCACATGAAATCATCTTAAATCATCCATTTTCTGTTCAAATATTTGAGAAAAAGGGAATTGATCATCAAAGGATCAAGATTTGTGTTTGAAGAAGCTCCCGGGAAGTCAAAATAGGCGTTCGGGGACCAAAAGGGCGGAACCGGGCCTGCATTAGGCTGGAAATCGCGAAAAACGCGAAGGTTCTGGAACCAACACTTGGGCATCCAACTTGGACGCCCTAACTTGTACGCCCCAAGTTGGACGCCTTAGGTTGCTTAGAGCTAACACCTCGATGACATTATTTTGCCACGTGGCGTGCACGGAATGGACCAGAGGTTAGGGCATCCAAAGTTGGACGCCCCTACTTGGGCGCCCCAGTTCCCAGGCTATAAAAGCTATGCAGATTCTCCCATTCCATCATTCAATTCCAAGCCATTGAGCTTTTTGCTTCATTTCTATCTCACTGTAGATTATAGTTTAGTAGTAGTCATAGTTAGTTTGGAAGTATTTTTGGATATTTCAACTCCTGATCTGTTCTATTCCGCTTATTCGGAGACTATAAGTTTTCCCATTTTAATATATTATTTTTTTTAATTATTTTGCATAGTATGAGTTAGGGTCCGGACCATAGGTCTGGACTAGTTTAGCTGTTTAGGCATATACATTGAATGTTTAGTTAATGTTGGAATGGTTTTCTTGAAATTGTTCTTGATATATGTAGTTAATTAATATTGAAAGATTCAATTAGCTATATATTAAAAAATATTATATGCCATAAGGCAGTATTATTCAAGACAAACATGGAAATTACGAATCCTAGAAATAAGTGAGTAACAGTAAAAATATGATCGTTCCAATTGTTAATTAAGAGCCTGTTCTTTAGAACTGGAAAAAGAGAGCTGGATGTTGAAAAAACTAGAAGGAACTGGAAGAAACTGGAAAAACTTAAATGAAACTAAAAAACAAGAAAAATTTAGAAAATCTAAAAAAACTTTAAATTTTTTTTGTGTATTTTTATATTATTCTCATTGCAATTCTTGTTGTTATAAATTATTAATATTTTTGTTGTTATTATTGTTATTGTTGTTGTTGTTATTTTATTATTATTATTATTATTATTATTATTATTATTATTATTATCATCATCATCATCATCATCATCATCATCATCATCATCATCATCATCATCATCATCATCATCATCATCATCATCATCATCATCATCATCATCATTATTATTATTATTATTATTATTTTTGTTGTCATCATGTTATAAAAATGATTGTCTTTAAGCTTAAAAAATTTGGTTATTTTTCATACACAAAAAATTAATTTTGTAAAAAATTAATTAGAATATAAAATTAGTATAAATATCAAAATGTAAAATATTTAAAAGTTATTGTGTCTACACTGCACGTTACTTTATTCATAAAATAATATATTTATAATTATACTTTATATATTACTCATAAGATTTTGTTTTAAATATCAGACTAGTCACATAATGTAATCAAACCTATTTTATCTTTAATGATTATTATTTTTCATTATAATCCTACTTTTAGAATAAAAACATAGAACTTTTTTTTACATTTTTTATGTTTTACTTCTACCGAGGCAGCGTACAACGGAAGAAATAGCAGATAATATTTTATAATGCAGTTAAGCTTAATTGAAGTTACTAAATACGGAGTATAGTTTTTACAATGTGATTATGTTTAAAATCATTAGATTTTTTATATTTATATGCGCAATATTTTACATATTAGAGACAATAAAAAGTAGATCAAATAAATGAAAGTATAACTTTTTTTTAGTTGTATTTTAATTATTGGTGATATTATTCATTATCTATACTCCCTCCGTCCTAAAATTAACTTCTCATTTGACTTTTTACGGTCTCCAATGCGGCACTTTGACCATTAATATCTCCTTTTTTATATGAATATATATTATCAAAATAATATATTTCAAAACTATGTTTCAAAGTGAATCCATTGATACTAAATTTATATGAAAATTCAATATTTTTATTCCGTAATATGCAGTCAAAGTTTAAAAACTTTGACCGCAAAAGTCAAAAGACGGAGGGAGTATTTGTCTTTTACACTTTTTGGGTTGTTTTTTTTCTTGATGCAGTTTTCTCTTGATTTTCATAATGTAGTACTCCCCACCCTATTCCATTATTATATTTCAGATTAAAATTTTGATGTTTTCCTTATATAAATTTAGATTAAAAAATATTTTATGTAACTATTTTATCCATAGTTTTTTAAATAGTTTAAAATATTGAAATTTTCCTATTTTATCATGTAGATTAATATACAAAAAATGGTATTATTCATATTAAAAGTTGAAGAAAAAATAATAATCTTTACAACGCTTATCCACAGTCATGATTTTGGATATTAAATATCTTCAAAGGTCAACAATAATTTATTTTAATCAGAACAAATTTATTTAATTGAACAATAGTTTAATAATACTTTTAGGGTGTGTTTTGGGGTATTACAATTCTCATGGTCGAACAGTCTACTACCATATCACAGATATGTACCTACGTATAGATTGAGATATCACAATATCCATAGCCTATGACATGTGGCTATTTTATCTCAGACATATTAGTCTTAGTATATTATGACATCTGCATTATCATAACATCCGACTAAGAATATTTTCGACATAGCATCTATAAATGTAACAATCTCATACCCAGAACATCGTGGTTCTAGTCTATGCTACTAGAGCACTAAGTCTATGGACTAAAACTATGTCTAAATACACAAGATGTATAAACATTTTTTAGGGCCTTTTATCCTTGATAAATATTCAGATACGTAAACATAGTTTGGCCTCTAGGGTTCATATATCCAACAACAATGACCTCCTCTATCTCTGTATTTAAGAGTACACGGGTTCTATACATTCCATTCTATAAAAATAACATTTTCTGCAAAAAAAAACAATAGTTTCTTAGACAATTATTCAAAAACAATCTTATGCAAGCAAATAAAGTTGACTAAAACCATGCAAAATGTTGAAAAAGAGTTTTAGTGTACATATATAGCATATTGAATGACTATCACATAATAATAATACTAAAAATAATAATAATAATAATAATAATAATAATAATAATAATAATAATAATAATAATAATATATCGTTTTTAGAATAATTGGTCGGGAAGTAGAAAAAGTATGAAGAAAATAAAAATATTTGGAAGAACCTGGAAGGAATTGGAAAAAACTAGAAGAAACTGGAAGAACTGTAAAAAAACTGGAAGAAACTAGACAGAACTGAAAAGAACTAGAAGGAACTGGAAGTTTAGAGCTCAAGCCCTAAAGAACAGGCTCTAAATGTGATATAGTTAACCCAAATGATGTCTTGACAAGACTTTCATAAACCTACCCTAACCTTCGCCTAATTAGAAAAATTAGCTAATTCCCTTCATCCGCTCCTCAAGAGAAACGACACTAAGAGGGTGTTTGGCAGTGCGCTGCTTTTAATAATTTAGCTTCTACTTTGAGTGAAAGTGATTTTACTCTGTTTGGCATGTCAGCTTCTGCTTTTCACCACCACTATTTCGTACATAGAACACCATTTCGGAGAAGCAGGTATGAGGTGCTTTTGTTTTCAGCTTTTGTGGAAATCACTTTATCCACAAGTTAATCACTCCCAAACACTCTCTAAGTGAGAAAGCTAACCCTTTACTGGGAAGGTTTACTAGATGAAAAACTACAATCATCATCACACACGCGAAAAATTCTCATTCTAGACTTCAACTCTATTCACCCTCCTCTAGAGTTGTGCAGATCGACTAACAATTCGTAATGTACTTCATCTTTTTTCATTCAACATCATTTTAGAGTAATAGACATATTCTCTTTTTCCTTATATAAACCCTCATCTACCTTTGTCTAATAAGTATCCCAATCACTTTTATTTCATCCTTCATTACTTTATATCTTTCTCTATCAATCTTGTACAAAAATCAATACTTTTAGGAGAATAGAAAACATTTTTGAGTGAAAATACTTTGTCATTCATTAGAGCTTAAATCTTTAAACTGTGACTTGCTCAATTTGTGAGTTATTCATCTAGTTTTGTTTTCGTGTTCTTGCAAACTTGATGATTCATCTTTAAGTTTGTGTTGGCTAAGACTTATGTGACGCAAGTTATGTTGTAAAGTGTTGAGGCTTGTAGGATTCAAGTTCTCAAGTTGTAAAATATTTTTTCAAGTTGTAACGCCCTCAAACCGGTCTAGTTTTAAATAAATAAATATTATTTATTTATTGAGACTCATTGTTTTAAATAATAAATATTGAGATTTTGATCCCATTAGATGGACTCCAAAAGTTAATGTTTTTTTTAAAAAAATATAAAAAGATGTTTTTAATAACGGACCTCTCAACATTAATTAAATAAATTAACTAATGATTGGGGTGAATCCGGATGTTTGAAAATAAAGTTACTAGAAAAATTATTTGAACATGTCATTAAATTCGTCTTGACTGACTGATTCCAGAAATACTAACGGATCTCAATTCGGACCCGTTCGGGGGAAAAACCGCGTTACACAACAGAGTAGAGTTTAGGGAGATAACTCCCCATTTAATTCCTTCAAGAAACTCACGCCACACACACACCCTCTCATTTCCCATAACCCCCCATTCATTCTCAACTTAATTCTCCACTAATTTCCCATTAATTCTCATCATTGTTTTCATTTTAAAACCCCTTCCCCATTCATGTTCTTCATCATTTTTGTAACCCCCATTGTTATTCCACCATCAAGTCTCCATCATCACCCTCCATCTTCTTCCCCCCTGTTCGGCCAAGCAAAAAGGCAAGAGGACGGAGTGCCAGCGTGAAGACGACGAGTAAGGAAGAGGAAGAGAGGAAGGTTTGACGCGTGAAGCCGCTCATCCGTTCAAATGTTCATTCCTTTGTTCATTCATCGTCAACCATTCGTTCATCTCATTTTTCGTTCCGTCAACCCCTTCATTTAGAGGTGAGTAGTTGTCCCCTCTAATTCTAGAACATTTAGTTATAATCCATGTTGTTATATTCATAGGAATATCGTACGCAACCTACGTAGAATCTATGCATGTTCGTAGGTTAGCCATCAAAACGTTCACTACGTAAAACTTATATATTGGTCTAGGAATTACTAGAAATATATTCACCAATGTTGGTATCATTGTCCTAAAAAGAATTAAGGCATTAAAACTTACAAAACGGATCAAAACGTAGCCAAGGACAGAAGACTGTCACCGGGACGGTCGACCGTCGTTTCGGACGGTGGACCGTACCCTCAGCCGTTCCGACGGTCATCACCGTGACGGTCGACCGTCAGCCACGACGGAAGACCTAGGTGGACCGTTTGTGTCCCAGACCCAGACTGTAGCCCGCGGTCGACCGCCGGTAGGGTACGGTCCACCATTCTTCGGGCAGAACTCCGGGCAGTTTGTAGAACGAGCACCGTTGACCATGTTGACCCAGAATCTGTTTGTCTTTTTGCATGAAATGTTAATGTTCATTATAAATGTTATTTAATTGATATATTCTTCGCGTTGACCAAAGGTAAATATATCAAGCATTCATCATGTTCATTCTAGACGCGTGTCTTAGGTTTATCATCATGTGCATATCGCTGTATGGAGGTCAGGCTTTCGTGCGCCTACTACAGTGGGCCCGTCCAGGAACCTTTGGGATCCAACGGGTTTTCATTAGGTGGGTTTTGTGTACGTACATTGTAGTCAAGTTACGGCTACTACCCGGTTTTGCTAGTCCACTTGTTCCTAGCTCATTACCGTTTCGGTATGACAACCGGAGTGCAAGGGTGATCCTGTCAAGTGAGGCTAAGCTAGGGGTGTCCCTGATAGTTTAGGTCATGCATCAAGTCGTATCATCATCATGTATGTTCCACATCACATCAACATTCAATGTGGCAGCACATCAGTTTGTTATATGTAATAGTACCCCAGTAGGTGCAAACTAAATAGTTAGTAAACATGTGGTTTTCCGTACGTTAAGTACAATATTAATATGTGTATAATCATATGGGTTATCACTTCATGTTCTTTTGTTAGATTCACTCCTCAGTTTTTGCTGAGCGTGTAGTTGTTTTTGCTACACGCAGGTAGACATGACGGTACATGTTCTAACCCTGGAGGACAGTGATATGGGAGGATGGGCGGCGCACGGACGAGTTCAATATTTAAATATATTTAATCAATTAATCATTTGGGTAAGAACCCACCATTTGTCGTTTTACGTGTTTTGGACTTATTTATTTACTTCCGCTTTTTACTCTGCATTTATATCACACGAGTTTTGGGGTTAACTCCCTAGCATTTATTCCAATAATTAAACCCAACCGTTTTCATAATAAATGAGCATTAATGTTTTTCTGCTACAGACGGTTCTCGGACCGCCCATGTAACCTTACTGGTCCGTTGGGTCGCGGGTGAACCGGGTCCACGAAAGGCGGGTGTTACAATTTGGTATCAGAGAGGCTGGTTTTGTGAAAAAAAATATATTTTGTCATCTTAGTTAAAGGTTATTTTCAAAAGTCCACAGCCGCATCTCCCATCACATCACTCATAGGGAAAGGTACACCGTTATTTAATTCACTTATATGTCATACTGTAATTAGTTCTGATTTAAGCTCTTCTTATAGAGAATGAGCCAAGTAGCAGGCAACGATGGACAGGCTGTCCCACAGGGGGAGCATGAGCACGTGAGCACACATCGAAGCGTCATACTAATTGCGTTATACGCTCACTTGTTCCCATTTTGATACTCTGCGATTGTTAGATGAGTACCATCAGTACCGGAAGCGTGTCAAGCGTTGACTCTAGTCGAACCTTCGTGCTTGGTAAGAGACGAAAGAACAAGAGGCAAAGTTACGATTCGAAAGAGCGCTACCAACGTGCACACCGCAAGGCTCGGATAGCAAAGCTAAGGATCTGGAAGCGCCGGAAGGCAGCATAAGAAAGAGATGATCCAGAGGAAACGTTCAGCGTGGACTCTGCTAAAAGTATCTGCGGCGCAGGTGTGGATAATCCTCCAGTGGACTCAGCCCGACGAGATGAGTGGGAGTTGGTTGCCTGCTAACTGATGGTATAGTCGAGGCTGTAATCGATGCAACATCTCGTCCCACTTATCTAAATCAAATATGTTCCTTGAATGAAATTCGTCAATTGGCCTCTAATCTATTATGCCCTCGTATGCTTCACAAAACAAAGTTTTGGGTAACGCACTATCTCCCTAAACACGTGAGGTGCGACTTGGAGAGAATTTCGGGGACGAAATTCCTTTAAGGGGGAGATAATTGTAACGCCCTCAAACCGGCCTAGTTTTAAATAAATAAATATTATTTATTTATTGAGACTCATTGTTTTAAATAATAAATATTGAGATTTTGATCCCATTAGATGGACTCCAAAATTTATTTTTTTTAAATATAAAAAGATGTTTTTAATAACGGACCTCTCAACATTAATTAAATAAATTAATTAATGATTGGGGTGGATCTGAAAGTTTGAAAATAAAGTTACTAGAAAAATTATTTGAACATGTCATTAAATTCGTCTTGACTGACCAGAAATACTAACGGATCTCAATTCGGACCCATTCGGGGGGAAAACCGCGTACCGTTCAGGTCAGATTTTACACAACAGAGTAGAGTTTAGGGAGATAACTCCCCATTTAATTCCTTCAAGAAACTCACACCACACACACACCCTCTCATTTCCCATAACCCCCCATTCATTCTCAACTTAATTCTCCACTAATTTCCCATTAATCCTCATCATTGTTTTCATTTTAAAACCCCTTCCCCATTCATGTTCTTCATCATTTTTGTAACCCCCATTGTTATTCCACCATCAAGTCTCCATCATCACCCTCCATCTTCTTCCCCCTTGTTCGGCCAAGCAAAAAGGCAAGAGGACGGAGTGCCGGCGTGAAGACGACGAGGAAGGAAGAGGAAGAGAGGAAGGTTTGACGCGTGAAGCCGCTCATCCGTTCAACCGTTCATTCCTTTGTTCATTCATCGTCAACCATTCGTTCATCTCATTTTTCGTTCCGTCAACCCCTTCATTTAGAGGTGAGTAGTTGTCCCCTCTAATTCTAGAGCATTTAGTTATAATCCATGTTGTTATATTCATAGGAATATCGTACGCAACCTACGTAGAATCTATGCATGTTCGTAGGTTAGCCATCAAAACATTCACTATGTAAAACTTATATATTGGTCGAGGAATTACTAGAAATATATTCACCAATGTTGGTATCATTGTCCTAAAAAGAATTAAGGCATTAAACTTACAAAACGGATCAAAACGTAGCCAAGGACAGAAGACTGTCACCAAGACGGTCGACCGTCGTTTCGGACGGTGGACCGTACCCTCAGCCGTTCCGACGGTCATCACCAGGGGTGTCCCTGATAGTTTAGGTCATGCATCAAGTCGTATCATCATCATGTATGTTCCACATCACATCAACATTCAATGTGGCAGCACATCATTTTGTTATATGTAATAGTACCCCCGCAGGTGCAAACTAAATAGTTAGTAAACATGTGGTTTTCCGTACGTTAAGTACAATATTAATATGTGTATAATCATATGGGTTATCACTTCATGTTCTTTTGTTAGATTCACTCCTCAGTTTTTGCTGAGCGTGTAGTTGTTTTTGCTACACGCAGGTAGACATGACAGTACATGTTCTAACCCTGGAGGCCAGTGATGATGGGAGGATGGGTGGCGCACGGACGAGTTCAATATTTAAATATATTTAATCAATTAATCATTTAGGCAAGAACCACCATTTGTCGTTTTACTTGTTTTGGACTTATTTATTTACTTCCACTTTTTACTCTGCATTTATATCACACGAGTTTTGGGGTTTACTCCCTAGCATTTATTCCAATAATTAAACCCAACCGTTTTCATAATAAATGAGCATTAATGTTTTTCCGCTACGGACGGTTCTCGGACCGCCCATGTAACCCTACCGGTCCGTTGGGTCGCGGGTGAACCGGGTCCCCGGAAGGCGGGTGTTACACAAGTACCTGTTGAAGCTTGAAAGTTAGTAGGACCTTTGAGAGAGTCTCTCGGAGGACTAGATTAGCCATGAGGTTGTGAACCAGTATACATCGCGCTGTTGTTCTTCCTCTCTACTTTTTACATATATCATGCATTTTTATTTTCGTTTATCACACACACAAAAGCGCTCATTCTAGGCTTTAACTCTATTCACCCCCCCCCCCCCCCTATAGAGTTGTGCATATCGACTAACAATTGGTATTTCATCTTTTTTTCATTCAAAATTCAAAAATTGAATTAAGAACATAATTGAGGTAAGTGAACCATCCTTTCAAGACATTCTATCATGGGGAACAAGGGATAATTGTGTTTGACCGATTATCCTCGTTCAGATGTTCATTGATATCTTGTCTTTGAAAGATTCGCTCCAAAAATCGATTTTCATTTGCAAAAATTGATTTTTTTGCTTTGCCTCAAAACGGTCTGAAACTAGTGATAGAAAATTGATTTTCTGTCTTTAGAAAAATTGATATTTTTTCCTGTGTTGCACACCCAAGTCCTTTTCTTGGTGTAACAGACATATTCTCTTTTTCCCTATATAAACCCTCATCTACCTTCATTCTAAGTATCCCAAGCACTCGTATTTCATCCTTCATTCCTTTACCTCTTGCTTTATCAATATTCGCCAAAAATCAATACTTTTGAGAGTATTGAAATCATTTTTGAGTGCAAATACTTTGTCATCCATTAGAGCTTACATCTTTAAACACTTACTTTCTTAATTTGTGAGTTATTCGTCTAGTTTTTTTTCTCGTGTTCTTGCAAACTTGAAAAATCATCTTTAAGTTTGTGTTGGCTAAGACCTGTGTGACTTAAGTCTTTTTGTAAAGTGTTGAGGTTTGTGGTATTCAAGTTCTCAAGTTGTAAACAGTTTTTTCGAGCACCCGTTGAAGTTTGAGAGTTAGTGGGACCTTTGAGAGAGTCTCTCGGAGGACTGGATTAGCCAGAAGGTGGTGAACCACTATACATCGCTTTGTTTTTCTTCCTCTCTACTCTGTACTTTTATCCTATTTTTTTTATTTTTGTTTATCACGCCCGTAAAAAACGCTCATTTTAAAACTTCAACTCTATTCACCCCCTTTAGAGTTGTGCTTGTCAACTAACAAAAAAGTGGACAAAGAGCAGAGCTTGTTGAAGAGATAAAAGAGGTGGTGTTTGATCTAGCAATACCAGAAAGGAAGGTGAAGATAAGGGGGACCCTACACGAAGATTTGAAGGCCCATATGATAGCCGTCCTCATTTCCTTCAAACTTTTGTTTGCCTGGGGCCTAGAGACATGCCAAGGGTTGACCCACGGATTATCTATCACAAGTTGGCACTTGACCCAGACCACAAGCTGATCAAGTAGAAAAATGGTTCCTATCCTCAGAGAGGAGGGAATTTATTGCCAAGGAGGTGAACACCCTACAGTCCTTCTGACATGTTCAGAAGGTAAAATACCTCGAATGGTTGGCTAACGTAGTTTTGGCAGCCAAAAGGAACTCCTGGAGGATGTGCATGGACTACTCTTATTTGAATAGAGCTTGTCCGATGGACCCATTTCCATTGCCGAATATCGATCAATTCATGGATGAGACTGTACTAAAGTAATGTTCAGGTTTTGATAAACGCCAAACCACCGTGAATACAAAAAAATGTTGAACAAACTCAAGGTGAAGAACATGGCATAGTGATCAAGTGAGAACAAGAACCAAGAACAATGACAAAGACTTAGAAATAGATGAGTTGGTCTTAATGTGATCGAGACTGACATTGACTTCATAGATCTTGGCTCTCTAAGTTAAACTCATTAAAATGTTTTTCATGCATCATTAAAACCCTTTTCCTAAAGTTTTTATAATCCATAAAAACTTGGCATTCGTTCAAACCAAAAACAACGATATTTGGCGTTCGGCTTTCAGAGGTCGTGTTCGGCTTTCAGAAATCGGCGTTCGGCTTTCGGTTATCGGTGTTGGTTTTTGGCGTCCGAACCAACCAAATGTTTTTTAATCTTTTATTATTGGTTTTTTACTTCTGGACACATTTAAATAGTTCTCTAACAAAAACATGTTAAAAACTACCTTTCGTTTTTTGTCTTTTGGTAAAGACCATGTGGAAGTTTGATATCATAAAAAGTTTAGACTTTTTATTTTAAAAAATTATTCACATATCAATCTATGAAAAATGTAAGAAAATCCTCAATAACACATTATTGAATCTAAAGTTTGCCTTAGGCACCAAGAATTCTGCAAGAGATAAATAGCGCAGGGGTACACCGTACCACAGAATTCTGCAAGATACGGAGTAATTCACACGGCGTAATGAACTCCTTATATAGCGAGTGAAGGGTTTCAGGTCCAATCGCTTCAACGCTCCGATCGCGCTGCGCTTTGGTGAATTCCTATAAGTTCTTGGGATAAGTCTCGCCCAATCGCTTTTTGTATCACATATTTCCGTTTTACGGAACGCTATCTAATTAGATTCGTGACCGGCGCTATGGAATCCTCTATTGTGATCAAGGTTTGGGTGTTTCCTATTATGCCTTAATATCTTGTTTTGCTATATCACTGCATGTTAATTTGACTGGTCCGTGTGCTGTTGATTTGGTCTTCACCAATCTTTGTTTTGTTATCCTTTTAGTACTAAACGAACTTAAGCTACACCAATTAGATTCTGGGGTTCTGACCTTTAAAATCTTAGTTTGGAGAATTTCAGAATTTGCAGTCCGGAGCTTCATTTGGGGATCATCCTTTTGGGTTTTGCCAATATTGAAATGTTCTTGGTTCATTATTTAGTGTTGCTCTATTTGTTGTAATGATGTTTTGATACTCCTTTTGTGGTTGTTAACTGCCATGTGTTTTCTAAAGTATTTATTTTTGTTAACTAATTTTAGTCCATTTATTGACACTAAATATAATTTCATCAAATCAAACATGGTTGACATCACTTCTGTATGCTGAGTTGCTGACATTACAGGGATGGTGATGTTGACTTTATATCTCTAAATTATATATTTTTGGGCCTCTAGGTTTCTACGTAAGTAATAAACTAAAAGTAAGAACTATGTTTTACTAAGATGCTTAATTCACCAACATAGTGTAACATATACTCCGTAATTATTTATAGTTGAGCTGTGAGACACATAGGGTAACATGAGGTTTAGTGGACGGGCTGTTTGAAGATGAAGTCGTGAAATAGTGTTTGTATTAAGGTTTTAATATTTCCAAAGTTGTGAAATAGTGTTTGAACATATGAAGAAGGCAAAAGTTCACCTCCTTTAAGATTTGTTGTAGCACCACTTGCAACAAAAAAGTGCTATATTCCAAGAGGCTTATATACCTTTTGCATTTTTTCCTAAATCAAGAGGCTTTGTACATTTGTGCTTACTGCATCATATATATCCTTCAAGAGGTGTATACACTTTTTGCACTCTGTCATCTGCTTTCTCGAAATCAATATATATCATGTGCAAGTCGGTTTTTCCATGTTATACCTTTTCAATCTATGTTCAATAACTCTTCCCCATAGTTTCATAGTATGGGTTCATGAGCTTAATTTCGAGGTAGCTTGAATAGTGTTGCACTCTTGCACATCAACTTTTTTTGTATAAAGGGATAGTACTAATTTTTTAATGCACTTCTTTTACACCCGTGTTACAAAAACACACTCCCTCCGTTGTGCGATGAAGGTTAAGATTTGTCATTTGATTTTGTGAAAGTTAAAAAAAGTATCAAAAAGTGAAAAGTGCATCATTAGATTTTTTATAGAGAGGAATGTTATTAGCCACATATTTCTTTCTCACAAAGGAATGGGAAGAGATGTAAAGTTTATTTTTTGACAAATGAAAAAGGAAAGTCAAAAGTGTATACATCATTGTGGGAGAGAGGGAGTAGAAAATTGCATCGATATGTTCCTAGTTTGATTTGGTTCACTTTTTAGTATGGTAGAAATTGTAGATGGAATTTGTTTGGAAGAGAGAGAGAAGATGAACCATATAAACTTTTTCTGAAAAATGAAAGCCGAACAAAATTTTGGGACTCCAAATAGGAAAGAAGGAACAAAATAATGGCACGGAGGGAGTATATATGTATTCTATGATGTGGAAAATATCTACCGAATATGAAATTCTAAATTTTAAAATCATCTAAAACACAACGAGCCTGAATACAAAAGTCAACAATGGCCATTAGTTTATTATTTAATATTTCAAAGCATTGATATCCTCTGAATGCTACGTATGAATAAGTAGGACCAGAGTTGCTGTTACTACTAGTACTACACTATTCAGTATTCACAAAATTCATGTTTCCATTTTTTTGCATGTGTGTCTGAATCCCATGATATTAATATTATAAAAAAATTTAATTTTTTAGGATTTGAAAGTAAAGTGATTATTCCCTTCGTCCCCGTTTGTTGTGTGTATTTCAACTGTATGACTTCTTTTCTGATCCGATCCGACCACTGAACCAATATCTTTATTGGTTCCAACAGTTGGTCTGGTTTTGAATACGTTGCTTATTTATTAATATTTATTTTTTTTGGATCTATGTATTTAGGTCAAGTATGGAGAAACAATGAGACGTTTCAATGCGCGTGTTGTTTGTAAGAGTATTTGCCTTAACATAAATGAACTGAAGCAGAAAATACTTCATCTTTTCAAAATTCCTTGTGATGCGGAGATTACTCTTACATATATTGATGAGGATGGAGATGAAATAATATTAGCAGATGATGATGACCTGAAAGATGTTGTCAGGCAGGAGCTGGATCCCTTGAGAATATCAGTGAAATTGAATAATGAGAGGTTCCCCATCATGCAGCCTTCATTTCAGAACGGGAGTACGGGTATTTCTGAGCATTTTAAGGCAGGGACAGAGCAATTACATGAAACACTCGTTAAACTGTCTGCTGACATGGCTTCTAAAGTTACAACTTCTGCCCCTCCTGTCATTTCTGAGCTTGCTGAAGCATTTTCAAAGATGGGCCTATCCTATCTAAACCAACTCCTTGAGACTCAGAGTAACACAGAGCCTCACTTACAGAGGCGAGTTCCTCAAAATGCTAGTGGTGTGACTGAAAATAAGTCATGCGTTGATAGAATTCGACATGCTGTAAATGAGGTCTTGAAACCTACTGAGGCACCCGTGAAAAAACCTAACGAACCTAGCCTTACGACAGCACCAGAAAGTGAGGCTTTTATTGGATCTGCAGTAAGAGATCCTGAACCTACAATGTTCAAGGCTGACGCCCAAAGCAGTGTTGATGGTAAAAAATTTGGTGATAGTGGTCTAGTTAGAGAGGCTCTTGGCATCTCAAGGTCTACTGTGCCCACTATTATTAAAAATAAATCCAATGATAGTAGAGATTGTACTGGATTTGGCTCTATCAATTTTAGTGGATCTACACGTTCTGATAATCCGTTGCAGTCTATTGGGTACTTGTGTGATTCAAGGAAGATCTCTCATGATAGTAGTTTGTCTTCAGTTCCTCCACATAGTCTTGGATTTATGGATAGGTGTCATTTCTCAGGTGTCCAAAGAGCTGACAACCCATCATTGCCACAACCTGTTCACTTTGGTGTCCCTCGCAAAGGAAGCCAGAACCACATTGTTGGTACCAATAAAATACTCCACAAGGGAGTTCGTTGTGATGGTTGTGGGGCCCACCCAATTACTGGCCCTAGATTCAAGTCTAAAGTGTGAGCTACTAGTGACTGCAACTCTACTTGAATTAATACATTTGCTATCTATTATTTCAAAATAAGATGTTACATTTGTGTCTTATATTTGTAGGAAAGATGACTATGACCTGTGTATTATCTGTTTTTGTAAAATGGGCTGCAGCGACATCGAATATATCAGAATAGATCGCCCGGTAAATATTCAGCACCCTTGTTCTTTCTGGGTCTTAAGTGGTCCATTATGAAAGTTTGTCTTTGGCTCTGTTTAAATATCATTGGTAATGTTACTTAGCCTTCTTTCGTTCGAATATGCTCTTCAATCTACAGCATGCCAGGGTGCATCCACCATACATGTATCGGGGAATCGGGGTAAAAACTAATCGACCAAAACTTGACAGCAGCTTTGTAGAGGATGTCAATATTCTGGATGGTACCATAATCACACCATCAACTCAATTTACCAAAATTTGGAGGATCAGGAACAATGGTAATACTTTCTGGCCCAAAGGCACCCAACTTGTGTGGATCGGCGGGGATATACTAAGTGATGTGATGTCTGTTGACTTGGAGGTGGGATATTTTGATTTCTTAATTTGCTCAGTTGAGCTCAGTCGTCTTACACAGATTATTTTACATTCAACTTCTCTGTGTTTGTTTATCGAAGGGGATTTTTTTTTTTTTGCGTTGTTTAGTTATTACTTATTCTTTCTTCTGGTTGCCAGATAACTGCAGCTGGCTTCCCTGTTGAGAAAGAGCTTGACGTGGCAGTTGATTTTGTTGCTCCTAATAATCCAGGCCGATATATTTCGTACTGGAGTATGGCCTCACCATTAGGCCAAAAATTTGGCCAGCGTGTTTGGGTTCTAATCCAGGTTAGACAATCTTGCAAGCAACAGATGTGCTGGAGTACAATTAGCATATTCTATGTGCCCCCCTCTTGAATCAAAATCTTATTCCTATATTTTGGCAGGTTGTTGCTTCTACAGAGGAACCGGTGAGAAGAAACCCAGCCCCCGAGAATCTTCGTGGATTTAACTTGAATCTCCCGCCTGCCAGCAGCAGTTTAATAATTCCTGAAACGATTGATGTGAATCTAGAACCAGTTGTTGGAGACAGCCACCCAGAGCCTATACTCTCTTGCAATGCCGCGGAGTTGGTTGGACCTGTTATTGAAGGGGCAAGTTCAATGAAGGCTGAGCAGGAAGTGAACTTCCCCATAACGGACAGCTTGATTGTTGGTTTTGACAGCAAAGGACAACCTGCTCTTCCAGCAACAACTGGAGGAGGAGGAGGAGACTCTTCAATTTCGTATCCAGTGGTTGATGTGTCCAATGTTGCGCCCGCTGTTGCACCTGCACCAATGCCTCCTCATATAAATGTGGTTGAATCTGCGCAGGGTGTCAACGAAAACAACAGTGAGGTGGAGCTGTCCCTCCTAAGGGAACTTGAGGGGATGGGGTTCAAACAGGTTGATCTGAACAAGGAGATATTGAGGTTGAATAAGTACGACCTAGAGCAGTCAGTTAATGATCTATGCGGTGTTTCTGAGTGGGACCCTATCCTTGAGGAGCTGGAGGAGATGGTATGTTAAAATCTTAAATGGGCATAATAGTCATTTTACATGTGAATTTCATCCGAGCATTAATCTCTTCCTTCCTGTGAATGAATACCAACCAGGGCTTTTCTGACAAGGAGGTGAACAAGGAACTCCTCAAGAAGAATGGTGGAAGCATAAAGCGAGTTGTCATGGATCTTATTACCCGCTAGTTAGTTATGAAGATGTCGTAATATGAACTTAGTAATATTCGCTCTGTTGAACACTGTATTTTGAATAAAACATAGCCATGTTATGTTATGTTATGTATGGCTTCTTTTCTATTATTATTAAGCGGGTGTTTACTGTTTAGTACATATCCTTTTAATAATGACCAGATGCCTGCGTCCGCCTTGCATTTGTTCGTTTTTTTTTAAGTCTTTGAGAGATGTTTAGTGCATTCTCGGTTTAGGAAAATAATACTCCTTTCGTCCCAAAATAAAACTTATTTTTGGCTGACAAAGTTCGATTAAAAGTTAATTTCAAGTTAATACAAGTAAAAATTGTTGTAGAATTAAAAATAAAAATTATATGTTAAAAAATTAAGTATTACAAAACAAGTGGAGACAGCCATATTGTATAGAAATCACTTTAAATAAGACTAAAACATAAAGAAAAGTACGGAGTACCAAAATAGGACTTCCTTCTTTTTCTCACTGAAATAAGACTTCACACTGTGGTAATGTGATTGTAATATGGTATTTTACATGTACACATTACTATACTTTTTGGTAATGTATATGACCATGTTTGATGATGTATATGTATTTTAAGTCCAATTTTGGGAATAAAAACATGGAAGTCTTATTTTGATAGATTTTTAATGTTTTAGTCCTACTTTGGTCTTTCTGAAGTTATTTTCAAATCATTTTATATGAAAAATAGTATAGTATAGAAAAAATAAAAATTACATATTTAAAATGTACATGAAAAGATCTACAAAATTGGGTATGACATTCTATGTTATTTTATCAAATAGGAAACAAAAATAGACCAACAAAGTAAATGAAATTTAACCATGTGAATAGTAAACAAAAACTTTATTGTTGGACGGTGGGAGTATAAGGAAAGTAGAATTAGTTTGACATGTGAATAATAACCGAGAGTTTTATTTTGCGACGGAGGGAATATTAGGTTTTGGCCGAGTGGATGACACTAGTATTATGATGTCAATATAGCATGGTCCCTCGTTTTAATTCTTGTATTTGTGTATGTTTGGAAACATAGAAAATGGTTTTTGTCACACATCCATCTATATATCAAAGTCATCAATTCTTATTTTTTTTATACCTGTTGACCAAATATAGAAAGAAATATTCACACTAATAATCTCACCTTTGAGCAATAATAAAAGAATTGTAACTAATATTTGATTCTGGTTTTGTAATTTTACGAAGTAGTTATTTAGATGGTAATGAAAAGCTTATCTTGAGAACTAAGATAAGATTAATAGGAGTATTTTTTAAAGGTTAACAAAGTTGCAAAATTAGAGAAGTGTGATATTTCAAATTAATTATTTTTGAGCGCCTAAAATTCCAAACAACATACAAAGTACAAAAAATCTTCCTTGAAATACACCGACAAATACATACACACACACAAACTACTTTTTATTATTTTTATTAGTGTTTAAAAATATCATTCTCGTATCTTTAAATGATTTGATAGCATTCTATTTTCTAGGATTTCTTTCTTTCTCAACAAATTTGATTTTTTTTCAGTTCTATCAACTCACAGAAATTGTATTTATACATAAAACTTTGAGAAATAGAAACAAATTTGATCATTTTATGAAAAATCATTGATGTAGAAATAAAAACAAAGTTTTAATTTTTTTTAAAAAAAAAGGTGATGTTAAATAGACACCCAAACACTTCATTCCAACAATAGAAATGGACCAGTACGTACGCCCAAATCATAAATGTTTTAATGCAAATCGCACATATTTTAATGTAGATCCGTCATTTACATACTTAGATATCATGGCAAATTATATTATACACCGCCTTAGAGATAGGTACAGCCGGCGTTTAATAGGGCGAAAAAAAGAAATCCACGATGAAGGAGGCTGGCCGATCGAAAGTTTGCTAGAAGCCGTGCGGATCGATGATGATGTGCGAATTTGCTCTTCGCATTTGTATCGATTCTTGGGGTTTTGCGATGATGCGGTGATGATTCTGCAGAATTGAAGAAGCTTTTGGGATCTGCAGTTAGGGTGGTATGTAGTTGAAGAATGAGTACTAGGCTATGTGGGGATGTGTACTACTAGATTTTAGAATGTGGATTAAGTTATTCGTAAATAAATATTATACAAATGTGTTAAAATGAGTCCTACGTTTTTTTTTGAATGAGTAATATGGTTTTTCAAAATGAATGCTTATGTTGATGCGAGAATGAGTACTACTTTACTTCCGAATGAGGCCCCGTTCCGTTCAACTTATTTTTTTCTTATTTTTTCTTATTCTTATTAAAATCAGATCAGATCACACCAGGTCAGATCAGACCACATCGAATCAGATCAGATCAGGACTTATTAAAATCAGATCCCATCAAGAATTATTATTATTATTATTATTATTATTATTATTATTATTATTATTATTATTATTATTATTATCATCATCATCATCATTATTATTATTATTATTATTGTTCTTAAAAATGAAAAAGAATAAACTTTAGAAATAGGTTAAATAGAAAATTGAGAAAGTAATCCTTAATTATTAGACGTCGGAAAAATTAGTTTTAAAATACATTGACAATGTCAATCTAATTCTACTTCTAAAATATATTTTTATTGCTACTTGTAATTTGAGTTTCTAAAGTTTTGATCTTTTATAAGGATGAGATATTTTAATAAAAATACTATCTCTTCTATANGTCGGAAAAATTAGTTTTAAAGTACATTGACAATGTCAATCTAATTCTACTTTTAAAATATATTTTTATTGCTACTTGTAATTTGAGTTTCTAAAGTTTTGATCTTTTATAAGGATGAGATATTTTAATAAAAATACTATCTCTTCTATATATTGATTATCTAAATTTAATTACTTTTTAATGTATATCTAAATTAAATATTTATTCTAATGTATATATGAAGTAATTATTAAAATATTAACTTAATATTCTAATTTCACAAAAAAATAATCATAAAATAAAAAATATTATTACATTATAATATGAATGATTATTCTAATATATGAATTAACTATTTTTATTTTATTAAAAAATAATCATTAAATAAAAAATATTGATTATATTATAATATGAATTATCATTACAATTTTCAAACGTTGTTATAAAGTCAAATCAAATTATTGATTTGAAATTTTAAATTAAATCATAATTAATCAGATCAGACCAGATCAGATCAGATCCAATCAAATCAGATCAGATCAGATCCAATCAGATCAGATCCAATCAGATAAGATCAGATCAGATTCAATCAGATAAGATCAGATCATATCAGATCAGATCAGATCAGAATTTATTAAAATCAGATCAGATCAGAAAAAATAAGTTGAACGGAACGGAACCTCAGTACTACCTGGATATACTTATCTCTAGGTACATCCGAATGTACCACATGCACTCTTACGTATGATATGACACTCATCTTACGCATCTTTTCCAAGTACTTGAGCATCCAATTTCTAATACTCCATAATTCCATGATGCATTTTGAAACTATTTTGAACCTCTTATATGCATTTGATAATTCCAAAATGCTCATTTAGTCATTTTATTGCTTAAAGAACTTATTTTTCGTTGTTAGTAACACTTCCAATCCATGAAAAGATAAACATGAGATCTTTAAATTAAATTGTAGAAAATCCTAAATTATTATTTTTACACATACTCAAAGCATGCAAATTATAAAATTAATGTATGGAGACACTTCTAAGGTAACATTATACTCCATCTCAAAGTTATGGTCACACTTCAAAGAATGTGTAAAACCACGTCACTTTCAAAATCATTTTATTTATTCATACAAATTGATACATAACTAAAATTTACAAATTACATATTCACAAAATACAACAAAAGTTTTACACATAAACAAATGTTATAGAGTCTAGAATAATAGCTATGACGGTATTTCTAGGACGAAGAAAGTACTATAGAGGAACCTATAGAGGAAAGTAGATATGATTCGGTGTACAATATATAATTTGTCTTGAAAAATACGAGGAAAAGAGAGAAAAACCAAAAGCCGAGAGACAAGTAATAGGTTATCACATAAAAATGTAGATTAGGACTCTTAAAATCGATGTAGTCTAAATATCTTTTTCTTAAATAATTACGGAATACTCCGTACAAGTCTAGAAGTTTCACGTTTACTGATACACAAATTAAATAATTAATATCTTCAATTCAATTTTATAAAAAAATCTAAACAGCGGATATGGCTAAAGTTTATATGGAGACAAGCATGGCTATACTTTAGCGTACATGTAAATTACAAAAGACGATAAAATACGAGTGTTTTTAGTGTAACAATGCCCGTTGCAATCTTTTAAGAACGGAGCAAATATATGCTACAAGGGTTACAACAAATTGGGCAACATGTCCATACATGCGTGTGGTGTGATCAAATATCATTTCATTCCTTATTTTTGTTGACAATTATTAACGTAAAAATTGACATATTCTCCCCACTCCAACCGCACGATCCCCTTCACATATATAGCTCGAATCGACCAAAGTACATCTCACAATTTATGTTGGTCCCATATTTGAAAGTGGTGCAAGTAAATCCTTCTTCACGTAGTTCTTTCTATATGGGTTTTCACCATATTGGTATGACTTCTGCCGCCAAATAAGTCATGAACGATTATGCAAAATATTATCAACGAATAAATAAAAGGACGTGCTGAATGGAAGATTGATGAAATTACAACTTCACATGCATGGCATACCTGTAGTGTTTTTATTTATAGAGGGAACTCTTTCTGGAGAACATCAAGATTTCGTGAGTCACAGGCATTGACCATATCATTCCGTGATGCACAACTGAAAAATGTGACCATGAAATTGTTATTTCAAGGACTGTCCAATGTAGTTATGCTTTTTGTTCATGCGATATATGTACCTCAAAGATATTCTCAGATATTGCCACGCATTATCAGCCTTCGGATTCATTCCTAATGCACGGACATAATAACGAATGGATTCCTCGTGCATACCCTGAATTTTTACATCCTAACAGTTTTAGTCATTTCCACTACGTCTCAGAAGAATGAGTTGTCATACAAGCAAAAATAGAGTACCTGGTTAGCATAACTAATGCCCATGTTCGCCCATGCCCGCACATAATTTGGTTTTAAATCAAGTGCCTACAAAAAAGAGATCATGCATAACGAGCCCACCCAAAGCACTCAAATCTTTTTTGTCTATTCTTATGGCAAACAATGTTTTTTAATCAGTGAGCATTGATGTTACTCTCAGCATAAAGAAAGCTTATACATTGGTGCTTACCATCTAGAACAATTGCAGTTCATATATATACATACATACATATATATATATATATATATATATTTTATCAGAATTAAACCAAATTCTATTTAGCTTGAACATAATAACACCCATAGCAGAGGCAAATATGGGGAAGAGTTCTTGATAAACCGTACCAAACAGTCATAATGAAACACACATACATACATACATACATACATACATACATACATACATATATATATATATATATATATATATATATACTCCCTCCGTTCCCCTAAGATGTTCTCATTTTGACTTTTGGTAGTTTTTAAGGAGAGTTGAAAAAAGGTAAAAGTTTACCATAATACCCTTAATGAAAAATGGGTGGAGTGTATTAAATGAGGTGGGTGAGGTGTAATAAATAAAGTAAGTGGGGGTAGTTGTGGTATTTTAATTGTTAAAAAATGAAATGAGAAGATCTATTGTGGACAAAGAAAAAGGGTTATTGAGAAGATCTATGAGGGACGGAGGGAGTATATATATGTATGTATGTATGTATGTATATATACCGATGGCTTCTCTCTCTAAAACCCTTCCCTCCCCCCTCCCCCCACCCCCCAAACGACAGAGGAACCACCGGCGTCAACCCGAACTGCAGCTACTCCAGCAACCATAGCCGGCACTCAGCACCTCCCCACTCCACGTTCGCATGCTCCATGGCCAACTGCTCCCTCCTCTCTCAAAGCCTCCTCAACCCCCTCCACTTCCTCTCACAAAGGCTTCCCTGCAATTACCTTCACTCCGGAAGAAATCAAAGTTCTTTCCTCTCCCTACAAGTTTTCTCTTGTTGGCAGATTCCCCAAAAGTCGGCCATCTCTCTCAACCATCGAAAAAATCCTTGAATGTATTGGCTTCAACGCAACCTTTACTGTAGGAGTTCTTCCAACCTCACATGTACTCATCACCTTCGATAACCCGGAAGATTACAGGCGATGCTTTGCAAAACGGTTCTGGAATATCCAAGGTTCTCCAATGGAGGTCACCAAATGGAGTCCAGACTTCAAAAGTGATGGAGAGAGTCCCATCTTCCCAGTCTGGATCTCTCTTGAACAGCTACCGGTCCATCGGCACGATAGAGATGCCTTACATTCCATTGCCAACATTTTTGGCAGACCTCTCATGCTAGATGCCTCAACCTCAGCAAAAATCCAACCGTTTGTAGCCCGATTCTGTGTTGAGCTCGACGTCACCAAGGAGACACCATCCAAATTCTTCATCAACCACGGTGGAAGGGGATTCTGGCAACCTGTCATTTATGAACAGCTGCCAGAATACTGCACACACTGCGAAAAATCCGGCCACTCCTTAGGTGGATGTGGCAAGTCCAAAGGAATCCTCCCCAAGCCAAACACTTTGGACAAAAATTCCAAATAGCTGCATGAAGGGCTGTCTCTCAATGGTCCCTCCAAAACATCCCCCCTTCAGGACATGCAGAATAATCCACAGCATGCCACTCGATGCCCCAATGCCAATAAGGTAACGACAACTGCCTCTGACCCTTCAACTTCATCTATTCCAATTATTGACACTTCCCCCATCCCTACTCCCCAACCCGCACCCCCTCCCCCAACACTGGAACCTAACCCCATCAATGATTCCTCTGACCCTCTCCCTCCTGATCTCAGAACCATGATCAACAACCTTCCTTTCACCCAAAAACCACCAAAATACCCTTCCCACCCCCTCGTTGTGAACTCAGTTTCACCGAGCAAAAAGAATTCAGAGATTTCCCCTATGATTCAGATACTGAATGCAACAAAAAACATAAGAAAAATAGAGACACCATGGACAGATGGACTCTTCATCCTTCAAACCTTCCTTGAGTCCCTCTGTCGCACGCATGATTTCTACCTCACAAAATCCCTTAGCACTACTCCCCCTACTCCTTTTCCTGAAACTCCCCCACAAGGCCATGCTAAAAACACTCACCTCCTCCCCAAATCCAACATGGTCACTGGATTCCAAGCTCGTGCCTCCTTAGCACTAAATTCTCAACTACCCTTCCCCTTATGAATCTTCTCTCCTGGAATACTCGTGGACTCACCTCCTCGTCTTCATCAACTCACTCTTCATCACAAAATTAATCTCAATAGCATCCTTGAACCCATGACTCATTCTTCCAAAATCAAACCTATCAGCCTTTGTCTCAATATGATTGGGGTCCGTCATGGACTTCAGAATAAAGCTTGGATTCCATGGGACACAAACTGCCTCACCCTTCTCTCTTCCATCAGCAAACCATTCACTTTCTCTTCATCCACCTACCCATGCAACAGAAATTTTGGTACACCACGGTCTACGGACTTCACACTAGATTGGCAAGGCAGACATTATGGAATGAACTCCGTGAACATTCCAACACCTGTGATATCCCTTAGATTGTTGGAGGGGATTTCAACATAATTGCATCCATTGAAGAACACAAGGGTCCCATAGCGCCACGCTTAGACAGCATGGATGACTTCTTAGCATGCATGCAACTTAGTGATCTCAGTCAGCCTTGCACCACAGGAGGGCCCTTCACTTTGTGGGGAAAAAGGCCAAAAGGAATGGTATGGAGATGTTTGGACAGATTCCTACTAAATAGCAAAGCTGATTGCCTTTTCTCCCAGGTAGCAGTGAAAATCCTAAACAAATGCCCCTCAGATCATTGCCCGATCCTATTCACCTCATTCTTCAACCAAGCCTCTTCCACTCCCAAGCCCTTCCGTTTCCTTAATCCCTGGACTACGCACCATACCTTTCTTCCCACCCTCAAAACCTATTGGGAGGCCACCCATACGGGCAGAGGTATGCTTGGCCTCTATATTAAGCTCCATGTAGC
Source organism: Cuscuta campestris (assembly GCA_900332095.2). NCBI lineage: Eukaryota > Viridiplantae > Streptophyta > Magnoliopsida > Solanales > Convolvulaceae > Cuscuta > Cuscuta campestris. The sequence continues at coordinate 761,262 of OOIL02000526.1, forward strand.
GCAAAAAGTCCATTCCAGGTGGAATAGGGAAGTATTTGGTAACATCTTCAACTCAGTATCCGAAGCTGAAAAGCATTGTGACACCCTTGAGGCCACCTATAATTCCCAACCCACTGAAAACAACCTAACCAATTGGCAAGAAGCCAAAGCCAGACTGACAAAATGCTACATCAATGAGGAGTACTGGAGGCAAAAGGCAAACATCAAATGGATCGCTAAAGGCAACGCTAACACTTCTTTTTTCATGCAGCTTGCACGTCTAGATGGCGTAAACAAAGAATCAATTCCATCACTAATGCTGAGGGAAAAGCACTTACTGAATCAGGCTCCATTGTTAAGGAAGGGAGGAAATTCTATGCTGCTCTTTTTGAGCACAAGGCAACATCCGGACATGAATACTTCACCAACAACATTCCCAAACTTGTCCAAAATTCCCATAATGAAAGCTTCTGCACCCTACCAGCATTGAGGAGGTCAAACATGGTATCTGGTTAGTGCAGTTCAGGAATATTTCCTGGGCATATCTCCCCCAAAAGCTATGAGCATGTCTCATGTTATCCTCATCCCTAAACCTGTCCACCCTGCGAAATTCGGAGACTACAGGCCTATATCCCTTACCAAATTTATCTCTAAAGCTGTCACTAGGATCCTTGCCACTCGTTTGGGCTCCTTCCTTAACCTCCTTATCTCAGATGAACAAGGTGGCTTCGTTAAGGGGAGAGATATCCAGGACCATATCCTCCTGGCCCGTGAAATCTTCCACCATATCAAACGTGATAAAGTTCATGGAGGCAACGTTGCAATGAAGCTGGATCTCACAAAAGCATTTGATAATATCTCTTGGGAGTTAATCACCAACATCCTCACTGCATTTGGATTCAGCAACTTCTCGACCAAACTAATCAAGAACTCCATCCACAATAATCACATCTCCATCATGATTAATGGTGACCTAACCCCTTCATTCCAGCCTAAAAGGGGTGTCAAACAAGGTGACCTATCCCCATTAATCTTCATATTGGCAATGGAAGGATTCACCAGAACCCTCAACTCCCTCTATAGAAACAAAAAGCTCATCCCTCTTTCCACAGGACGTCATACCACCTTCAATCACCTTACCTTGGCAGAAAATATTCTAATATTCACCAATGGCAGTGTCTCTAACCTTGTCAAGATTAAGAAGTTCCTGGAAGCCTTCCAAGAAGCCTCTGGCCTGGAGTTCAACACTTCAAAATGCAGTATGATCCCAGGCAAATCATGCGCCAATGTCTCCAGGCGTCAAAGCCTCATCCTTAATATACCTATTATACCCTTCCCATTGATTACTTGGGTGTCCCAATTTATGTAGGAATCAATCGCCTTCCTTATTGCATGAAATTGCTCTCCAAATTTGACCAGAAGCTCAGCAGCTGGAGATTGAACAACCTTTCAAAAGCTGGCAGACTTGTTCTCCTTAAACATGTCCTCAACACCTTGCCCCTGCATCATATTGGCTCCTCCACCCTAAAGCGTTATACGGCTAATTAACACTAAGCTAAGTCGTTTCTTTTGGGGAGCCAACAAGGAAATGTGGGTTGCTTGGGACACCATTTGCACCCCAAAGGAAGGAGGTCTTGATATACCCAGCCTGGAAATCCTACAAAAAGCATACGGCTGTAAGCTTCGGTGGAAATTTAAAACACAAAACTCCCCTTGGGCTCAATATATGAGAAAGGTCTATCAAAGGGAAGGCACTTTCACCTCTACGATCATCGACTCACCTGTCTGGAAACGGATATGTGCTCAACATGCACTCTGTGAAGAACACTATAACCCGGACGAAGCCCCTCCCTGGGACCTTGATATGGAAGGTAAATTCTCCATCAAAAGGGTCTAAAATGCTCTTAGTAATCATGACACTTCATGCATCACCCACTTCCTCCCTTGGCAAAAATCAAAAATCCCCAACGTACCCCTTTTCCTTTGGCAAACCCTACACAAAGCAACTCCTTGCCCCAACATACTAATGTTGTGCAAGGAATCCTCCCAAGTCTGGAACCACTACACCAATATACTAGGAGGCCCTTATGTTATGAACTCCAGTCTTGCCCACAATCTCCTCAACTGGTGGCTTTCCTCCCCCAAGGAAGACCCACATAACCAGCTCAACCATCTCAAGCAGGTCACCCCAAGCATCATCACTTGGACCGTTTGGAAAACCTACAACTCTTGCACCCAAGAAGGAACCCCCTTCCGGAAAGAAACCATTACTCATACCATCAATCATCTCCTCTCTAATTGGTGTGACTCTCACGCAAAACTCTTCACTCCAAAAATCTTCAGGAGAACTGGCACTAAACCCTTCAAACTGGTACGATGGATCCTCCGTGAAAAATACAAACTCAAGCTAAACATTGATGGTAGCGCAGGTAGACACGCTTATGGGGGAGGAGCAGTCATGCGCAATCATATGGGCGACATCCAGATGGCAATGGCCTTCCCCCTCTCCCATGGCGATGCTATGCAGATTGAAACTCTAGCAATGAACTATGCTCTATCTTTCAAAACCAACAACATCATTGTTGAAATCGATTGCCTCGGTCTCCTCAACTTCCTCTCCTCATGCACCAACGATGACCTCCTCCTCCATATCAAAGAGAAGGTTTACAGCAGGAACCTTCAACTTCATCACACCCTACGTGAGGCACCTGAGCTGCCAATGCCTAGACCTGGCAAATCAGAACCGGAACCGATTACCCGAACCGAAGTATCCAAAACCGAAACCGAAATGATCCAAAAATGAAGACCTGATCTATAACCGAAAACCCGAAATGATCGGAACTGAACCAATACCGAACAAAACAATAATTCATATCCGATTTAAATCTGAAACCGACCATATCCGAACCGACCCGAAACCGATTAGATCCAAAACGGATAATACCCGAAAGGGCCAAAACTCATAAAACCCAAAACCGATTAGATCCAAAACCGATAATATGCGAAACCGATTAGAACTAAAACCGATAAAATCCAAAACTGTGTTTGCCTTTGAATAAGTATGCTATGTTTTTTAAATTTTTACTTTTACTTTACCATATGAACTAATTACATTACTTGCCCATTCCCTCATAAAATAGATTATCATCTTTTTAAAAAATTACAAAATCTCATGTCTTAAATAATTTATTATACTTAGAAATTGAAAAAAAGTTATACATATAAAATATGGGATGAATACTGTGAACCAACTATTTTGTTATTAACAAAAGTAAAGGTAATAAAATATTTGAAAAACAACGTCAAGCATCAGTTGAATGAAATTAGGTCTGAGAGTTGAATGTGGAGTAAGAAAAGTGTTAAGATTAAGGAGGGAAAGTGAAAAAGAGTGGGGAAACTTTGAGCTTTAGGAGGGAAGACTAGACACGAAAAATGAAGTCATTGATTAGATATTATGTTAAAAATACAGTACTAATTTCAGTTCTAAGTTACAAAATCTAATTAAAATAATCTTATTTTGAAAAAAAACTCCTTCCATCTCAGGAAGAATGCTACATAACACAAAACAAAAAAAATTTTGAGTTTTTTTATTAAAACTAAATTTTAAAATCAATTTAATTATATTAATTTTATATCATAATTAAATACTCCCTCCGTCCCCCAGTATTTATCCACTTTCATTTTTACACACCATCCAATTCACTTCTTTAATCCATTTTATCTTGTAATTTGTATATTAAAAAATTATAGAAATTATATATTAATAATCTATATGTTAAGACAAATCAAACAAGATCACACATGACTATATTTAGGTTTACACATTGAGAGAATTTGATAGTCAAAGTGCTTAGATGAACAGTTCCAAAAGTCAAAACAGGACAAATATTGGGGGACGGAGGGAGTATAATTTTTCATAATTTGTAGTCCAAATTTGTAAAATATGATTAAAAAGTCAAAAAAGAAAGTTTACTTAGGGTAGAGATAGTATAATTAGAAAAAATATAAAATAATATGAGGTGTTGAATTGATGATAGAGTGATCACTGTGATAAAAACAAAAAAAATTAACATGGATAATTAAATTTTTATTAGAAAATAATAAATATCCAAAATGTATTTGATCGAAATATATCCGAACTGAAACATATCCAAAATCGAAATATATCCAAACCGAACTAGATCCAAAATCGAAATATATCCAATCCAAATTGTATCCGAACAAAAAACTATCCAAACCGATTAATATCTGAATCGTATCTGAATTGACTCGAAACCGAACCGAGACCAAAAAATGTATAGAGCCGAAGCAAATCCAAACTGAAATTAAACCGAACCGACTATAACATATATCCGAAAGATATCCAAACCTAAAAAATCCAATCAGGAACCGATCGAGTTAAACCGATTGTCCCCTCTACCAGTGCCCTGGCAAAATTGGAAACGACCCTCACTCATTGTATTTTCTTTCACAACATGAACTCCCTCCCCCCCTCTAATTCGGAGCATTTTGTATATGGATCCTATTGTACCCTTCATTCGCACTTTTTTATACAATAAAAACCCTCCTTTTTAATACACACACACACACACACACACACACACACACACACATATATATAGACACACACACACACACACAAATATACATATACATACATAGGGCTGTCAACGGATAGCCGAAAATCCAATTACCGTCTGCATTTGAATCCGTTTAAAGAGGAAATATCCGCATCCGTTTTAGACGAATATTATCCGTATCCGATTAAGTATATCTGATTACTAAACGGATACGGATTTGGTAATTGTATATCCGATTCGTTTAAAATCCGATCCGAATATGCATCCGTTTAAATAACCATTTATCCGAACATCTGATCCGTTATAAATAATTTTTCCTAACTTTTTATGTTTTTAATTTGTTTCTCTATTGATATTTGAAAATATAAGACATTTTTATATACAAAATAAATGTGTAGACACATAAAAATATATACAGACATATAAAAATATGTGTATATGTGTAGTGTGTATATCTTTTTATCAGATGAAGTTATCGTAGAATATCATAAATCATGAAAACAAAGAAAATAATTATCCCATACCAAGTTATAGTTGATTTAATAATAGTTTGACTTTAATTTAATTTAAAATTAAAGTATTCTTTAATTTGATTTTAAAAACTGGAAACGGATACGGATATATCTAATATCCGACCGATATCCAACGGATGCGGATACGGTTTTGATTTTTAATATTCGTCAAGATCCGTATCCGAATTCGATATCCGACAAAAATAAACAGATATGGATTTGGTAATGGCACATCCGGTCTGATTAATATCCGTTTACACCCCTATACATACATACACACACACACACACACACATATATGATTGTGGGGGTCCCATAAAAGGTCATCAAGAGTTTACCTTCTGATAAGCAAATATTGCATCAGCACTCTGAACACTGTTAGCCTGTGTTGCACCAAGCTTATTCCAAAGGGAATAGTCTCGTGGTTTGAGTTTCAAAGCAGTCTTAAATGATTCTATAGCTTTATCATACTCCCTTGACAAGTTGTATAATACTCCAAGTACTATATGTACATCAGCATCCTCAGGAGCCATTTTAGCAGCATCATTAAATAATCCAGCAACCTGTATGTGCCACACAATAAAAACCAGAAAGCATATGAAAATTAAAAAGGCACAAAGGACTATGGGTTCAAGTACATCTTAAGATAAAGAAAAGTTTAAACAACCAGCATTACATCAGCATAATATAGAGAATCAGGTGGATCTGCAGGGGCAATGCTTCCGTACTTAGGGTGATTGCGTAACCAACTGTACAAATACTTCAATGCAGGTGCTTGCTCCAGTTCTGGTCATTTTAAGATCACAGAATTACTGAGTTCTCTAATTTTCTCCATAGCATTCATTGCTAGGAAGAATGTAACAAATACAGTCCCTCTGTCCCAAGTATGACACATTTGGCCATTTGGGTGTTCCATGGTTTAAAAGTAAATATAGGGGATGAATGTTGTCTTACAATCTTAAGCTTTTAAAAAGGCGAGAAGTAAGACCTAATGCGGGGTAAAGGTTGAGAGGATAGTGTGAAAGTAACGGGTTAGTGAAGTCTAAATCAGGGAAGTGAACATATTTTGGAATGAGCTTTATGTGTAACAATATGGGACAGAGGGAGAGGGACTATCATAATTGCCATTCATATTCTAGTCGTACTGTCTTCATAACTCACCATTTGTATGGCTCACCCCAAGTGCAAGGAGAACTTCCAAGTTCATAGGATCTGCTTCATGTGCACGCATCATGGCTGCAATAGCCTGTGACAGGATAATAAACCAAAAAGAATACAAAACTTTCACTATAACAGGCTAACAGCTAAAGCTTGTATTAAACTGACCCAAAGTTTCGACAACCCCAACCTTGCCCAACTCAAAAGTAGAGAGGCTGTTTACAAGAGACCCTCGGCTCAAACAGCACGTAAGAAAAAAGATAGCAGAGGGCAAATATAGCAGATATAGCATAAAGCACACAGAGGCAAAGAACAAACTAATTAAATGAAGCAAAAACAGGGAAAGCAGAGAGCAAAAGGCATACAAAGCACACAACAAGAGCATAAACTACCACTTAGCCCAAAGCGCCTATCCGACTACCCTAATCTTAGTTCTCCAGATGCTCCGGACCATATCCTCAACAAGGGCAAGAAGTCCTAGATCCCGTCTAATCACCTCCTTCCAATTCCTCCTAGGTCTACACCTTCCTCTACTCCCACCAACCAACGCAAGCCTATCGCATCTCACGATGTGAATGTAAATCTATAATATCAGTTTTGCAATGGGACATGACCATAGCCAATATCTCAAATCATGTGTCATCTCATTGTATTTCACATTCAAATTGATATGACATATGGTTATCTGGTTTTAGAATATCATCGTATTATTCCTTATTTCAAATAAGCATCTAGCATTACACTTTAGTGTTGTAGAAAAATAGCTCTAAGTATGGTTGTATGGTAGAATCTAGAGTATGGCATCACTCTTATGATGAAACCTGTTAAGGGCATTGCTGATTGCCCAGGTCCAAGGTCTTGGAGAGATACCTGTCATAGATGAGGAAGAACCCCTCCCTAGCCCATGGTTGAAGAGGAAGAACTTCAGAATTTAGATATTTTATTACATGACTAATTAGGATTTAGGAAGATCTATTAAATTGCTTCAATAATAATTTTTTAATAAATCTAAGTATAAATAGGCAAAACGTCACAAGAAGAGTCCTGCCCTAACCATATTAGGAAGCATAAATCCTTATTAGGCAACCTGTAGGAATATAAAATAGCAATACTAGTCACGAGGCCAAACATTTCATTTTTCAGTGTACTCATTCAATTCCTTGATCAACCATATAATGATCATTGGGAATTGGGATGCTCCTATATGAATTCTACTGTACATCAAGAAAACATCAAGGCAAGGATTACTCTATGAAGACAACGGCCATAGCAATACTCTGTGATATTGTGATGTGACAGGGCAGCTTATCTGATACATAAACGATCCACATTGTATTGCATTTTGGTTGGTGGAAACTTAATATGGAGTATTTTGGAGGAAGGCAAAGGCAAAACAAGAAATGTGGCAGATCAAGGGCAGAGGCAGAATACCAACAAATGGGAGAAAAGAACCATTTCAGTTAATGCATGATAATCAAGTAGCAATACATGTTGCATCAATTCAATATTCCACTAGAGGATCAAGCACAATGCAGTTTATTGTCGCCACTTTATCAGAAAAAAAGAAGATTGTACCCGGACAAATTGCTACTCAGTATTCAGCACAGATGAGTAGCTTTCAAACATCTTGACAAAGTCACCTAGAGGACCTAGAGTAAAATACATTTGTAACAAACTTAAAGCATATGATCTACATGCTCCATCTTGAGGAAATATGACATCATCATAAACCTCATCACATATGACATCATCACATGTAATACTCTTGTATCCAATATTGATCTGGAATAATCTATCAAATACACATTTATTCCCATTTTTCACAGTTTTGAATTATTTCATGCTCCCTCTGTCAAACATTCCTGATTGCTTTTGGCACGATGTTTAAGAAGGATGAAACTGTGGTTGATATTCATGCAGAGGAGAGAAATAATATGAACCACATTAATTCTTTCCTCAAAAGAAAATGGGAAATTTATTGTGTACTTCCAAAAAAGGAAAATGAGAACTTAATTTTGGTCAAAGGGAGTGTTTAAAAAAATTGTGTAGCCATGCCATCAAAATCATACAAAGTTCTCCACTGCTCCATAAAACAAGTACATGGCAGCCTAGGGGATGCTTAACAAATCTTATGTTAACACACCCCAATAAAACAAGGTTTCTTATTGAGCTGTGAAAGAACTATCATATGATGGTTGATCATTGATGGATAGCATGTGCTCTCAGTTACCACATTCCCACCAACCACCACAGTTTTGAGCACATCACTGCACATGTCATACTCACTCCATGTCTTCTCATTAACAGGATGTCTATTCTCAATGATGATGTCTCTTATTTTATGTTATTCCCTACCAACGAGTTGTTTCCTTTCCCAATCAAGTATTTAGTTTTGTTTGTTTTCTTGGTACTTGGTGTAAGGTCTGTGTACACACTACACACACCCTCCCCAGACCCTACTTGCGTGGGATCCAACTTGGTTGTTGTTGTTGTTGTTGTTTTCTTCATGACAGCACTAGGACAACCAAAAATATCAGTCTGATCTATCAAGTGTTTCTTTCTTGGGCATTCTCGTCTTCATAAGGGATATTGGTGTTATTCTCAGTTTGTAAAAGACATATTTTTGGGCAAATATCACATTCAGTGAGTCATTCTTTTACTATATACTATCTACATACTAAACATGACATGCCATGTTTAGTCCAACACATAGATTTCAGTATACCTTTAGGCAACCAATCGAGCTTCCAAGGAATCAATGTTACCATCAGGACAAAGTTGCTTGACCATCTATGTATAAATGCAATGGCATTCTACCATAATCTTACGAGTTGGGAGTTAACGTGCTTATAACCAGCTCAGAAGAGCCATCTATGTTCAGTCAACAACGTTGCCTCCACCCCAGATTTGGACGTCTCATAAGTATTTTGTTGGATTGACATATCAAAAGGTGTGAGGAAAATAAAAATGTCAAACAACTACACGACGATAGCTAAGAAAAATGTATATGGGGTGATTGTTTGAAGTAGAACGTGAACCTTTTTCCTAAGAGTAATTAAAAAATCTGCGGAGAGTGAAAAGTGTTAGATCTGCAGTAGATAGAGAGAATACTAGTGTTCTAACACTAGCTTGTACTACTTTGTGATTAAAAAAACCATCTTAAGCCATAGTATTCAACCGATTGGAAAAGACAGTGGGAAATAGTTAGCCCAAAGGTAACCACTAATTGCGGTGTTGATCATACAAGATAAACCCTATAAATTACTTTTCATTTATAAAAAAATTCTATAATGTCATCTTATCCCGATTATGAAAGGTTCCTTAACTAAGATTTGTAGACAGTCCCACTTTCCATTGAGTAACTTGTTGGTGAATCTATTATCATCACTAAGGTTTGGAAGGTTAGCATGAGTCTACCTGTTGTTAATCACTTTATCTTTTTAAGTACACCTTAGTCTAATCTTTGCTCTTTGCTACTCCCTTTTTCGTGCTATGTGCTTTAGGTGCTCAACTTGTTGCCTGTGTTACTTGAGCTAGGGGTTTCTTGGAAACGGCCTCCCTACTTTGGAGTAGGGGTAAGGTCTGCGTACACACACCCTCCCCACACCCTACCCTGGTGAGATTCAACTTGGTTGTTGTTATTGTATGTTATTTTGCATGAACTTATGGTAAGGATTAATATTATACATTTAATTGGCAATACACGTTTAATGCTACTGACCTTAATTAATTGGATTAAGGTGTTGATAAAGACGATGACAAAGAGTTTACAAGTTAAGACCAAAAGTAGGTGTTTCTATGTGCTTATAAGCTAGTCAAAACTGCTTATAAGCTGTTTTTAACTTATAAGTCAGCAGATGATGTGTTTCTTTGTGCTTATAAGCTGACTTATAAGCAACTTATAAGCCAGAAAAAATAAGTAGGTCTTACTTATTTTTAAGTCAATTTTTTCGTTTCTCCGTTTTGACCAGATTACTTACAAAACTATCCCTCACCTATTAAGCTATTATGAATATCCCCAAATGACTTGTATGTCATTTAAGTCATTTTATCTACACTAAAGTATTTTTAACTTATAAGCAGCTTATAAGTTAAAAATTGCTTGTAAGTAATAAGTCAATGAGCACCCGCATAGAGAAACACCCACTATATTTCAACTCACTGGCCACTGGGATCCACTGGGATTAAGGTGGTGGTGGTGATGATAACAACAACAACAACAACCCAGTTTAATCCCACAAGAATAGGGTGTGGGGAGTGTGTAGGCAGACCGTACCCCTACTCAAAAGTAGAGGCTGTTTCCAAAGAGACTCTCGGCTCAGTGTTGAAAGTTGCATTGATTGACAAACTGCTACTTCATTAATCAAAGAAGCGCAAACAATTTAGAGATCCATTTTGCTTTATTCCACCACACACCAAAGTCAAAAAATTGTAATTTTTGGCTCTATCGGAGATGATGGAGACGATGATGTGTGTTAGAGTATATAACAATCATTCCTAGGCCACAACCACAAGCTTGAGCTTTTGGTTGACTTGGTTCCTTGACATGGTATCGGAGCCTTGATGACCAAGAGGTCACGAGTTTGAAACTCACGCCACCCAGTTTAAAAAAATTAAGGTTTCACATGCAAGGCTCAAAGAGGTCACGTACGTGAGGGGGCGTGTTAGAGTATATAACAATCATTTCTGGGCCACAACCACAAGCTTGAGCTTTTGGTTGAGTTGGTTCCTTGACAATGTGAAAATAAAATCATCACATGTTCCTAAAGCTCAATCAAACGGAAAGCTGAAAACTGAAACCTCATACACATCCCTAGAAGTCTAGAACTCAAGTGATTCAAGGCATGTTATTAACCTGTTGATCGTCATCATTTTCAGCTTGTGCTACACCCAGTAATCTCCAACCTTCAGCATTTTCAGGGTTCTTTAAGACTTCAGCCTCCAAAGCAAGAACTGCTTCACTTAAAAGCCCCTTCCGAAATAGTTCTTGTCCTTCTTTGAGAGGATAAGGATGGCCAACGTATGGGTTTAAATCAGAGAACTCATAAATCCCCCTTGATCTTTCTGATGGCTGCTTCAATGAAGCTCGCTCAGTCAAGTACCTGTCCAGAAAATAAGAATTGCAGGAGAATACTCTCAAGGTAGCACTTAAAGAAGAAAATTCAAATGAAAAGCAAGCAAAAATATTACAATAAAAACCTAAAAACTGAAGGGAATTATATTTAAGATGAAATCTAATAAATATCTTCAGTGCACACATTCATTATGTGTATATTGTTGTGTTAGTGTCAGGAAGTTAGTGAAAAGTAATTCGCAATTCTAATAAGGAATATGAAGTGTTTAATATAAAACAATGTGTTCAAAAAAGTCCAATACAGTTGTATTATATTTAATAACCGTGTATCACTGCCTCATTTGAGCCTTATCTATAGCTGCATGACAACTAATTGGTCTGTTCGGAGATACTGTCCTCCAATCTTGATGGTAAAAAAGTGAATAAGAAACCTCCTTGTAAGTGTTATTAATGCAAAAAAGTGTTGTCCTTATTTCAACACTTCAAATGCAAAAAGTGTTTGTTGTCCTAAGTTTCAGAAAGTGCTTGGAAGCATGGCATTCAATGAGCAAGGATTACAGAACATCAAATGCAAATATCGAGAGGTGTTAACAGAGAATCTACTGTTTTTGACATCATTTAGACTAAGGACAGCCCAAAAAAGAAATGTTGGATGAAAACACCGGCACAAAGGGAGTAGTTAACAAGTACTAATATATAGGTCAGCAATAGCCATATTGTCCCTCAAATGGCCGCCCAATCGATTAGGAGATGTGAATGTTTGTTGGAACCTTGCAGCAGTAACAACCATGCCTACTGCTTAGTTAGCTAAAGCAAGCACTGAATCCTAGTGCAAACATTAACTTCGGCTATCAAGTGATACTGCTATTGCCGCATCAGTCTCGTGCACTTGCGGGTGCCGTAACAATGATTTCTAATGCTTAGTTAGCTAAAGGTATCACTGAGTCCTTGTGGGAGCAATGACGTACACTATCCTGAGATGCTTTTAGTACACATCAGTCTCATGCGCTTGTGGGACCATAACAGTCATGCATAATGCGTAGTTAGCTAAAGGAATCATTGAGTCCTTGTGGGAACAATAACTTTGGCCATCCCAAGATACTTTTATTACCCACCAGCCTCATGCACTTGGGGGATCTATCATTTGTTAAGAAATTATAATACAAATAATTCTTTTTTAGTTAGAAAGTCCAACACATCAATTATTTTAGGCCTCAAATTAGTAACTTCAGAATTCAACAACTTCTTGCTTTGTGTTCAAATGCACATTTACTCACGGGCACTCTATCTTATTTTGGTTAGTCCTGTGGTCTGTATAATGCATAATGAGATGTCAAGAAAAAATATGAAGCCACATAACCTGCAGAATAGCCCAATTGCCCACAATCAAAGTAAAAGAAAAGCATGATTCTTATTTAAAAAATCATAATTACTCACTCATCATAAGCATCGGCCCAGTTATCAGAAGTTTCGCCTATTACTCCTTCAGCAACCTGACGGCCAAATTCGTCCGCCCAGTCATTGACATTTAACTTTGAAAATTCATCAACCCACTCATCATTCAGCGATCCATGTTGCCCATTCTGAGCAGCAAACTCAGTTGCCCACTGATGTGGACCATGAGAGAACTTAAATCAGCATAGACATGCATTTCTACTTCATTATATATGTGTGTGTGTGTGTGTGTGTGTACAGACACATAGATATATATATATATATATATATATAAAATATATATATATTTTCCTACTGTTTTTTCCGTTAGCTTCCTTCTTTTAGTTACTGCCTTAATTTCCAAGTCAGTGAGTTGGAGGCTCAGAGCACCTGTTTTTCATCTCTCAACACTGCCATATCCCTTATCTTAGGGTATACGGCTAGTCTTTGGGGAGCTAACACAGTTGTGTTAGGAATCCACTTCTGTTTGGATAGAGGTAAGTACAACAAAAGAGATGGGGCATAATGCACATGTTGATGGAAGACAATTGAGGACAAGGGACCTGTGGAATTGTACTACGCTGTTTGGAGCTAATGCCTGGTCTTTCACTAAACTGCACAGGTTACACACTCCTTGGTGTGGAAATTATAACAAGCTGTATAATTGGAGCCCCTTTGGATTTTTGGAAGTTTCTTTTTGTCTAGTTTATTTAGCCTATAGTACCTGTTTTTATTTCCTTTCCTACATTTACTCTGGCCGAAGTGTAGGGCAACTGGCCACCCCACTTGTACTTTTCTTTTCTTCTTCTCTATTATTAATAAATTTCCTTTAAAAAATATATATATATATATAAAATATATATATATATATATATATACATATATATATATATATATATATGAGAGAGAGAGAGCCCTCTAAACAATACAATGAGACCAACTACATCCAAATGGAGATGGGTATGTATTCCACAACAAGGATAACAATCAATTCTTTTAGAGAACCAGCTACGACTAGGATATTATCCTAAGAGCAACTCCAATCATGGGGCATCTGAAGAGGTAAAATGCTTATAACTACCATTTTTACCTTTTTTCATAAATATTGCACTCCAATGAGAGAGGTATGTGAGGGGTAAAATACCTTCATCACTTCCAAAGAGGTAAATATACCTTCATCAAGAAGAAGAGGTAAAGGGAGGGAATAGATGGTTGGCAGGGGGCGGGTAGTAATGAAGAAGGAATTAATGACCAAAACCCAACATTTTGCAAGCAATAAATTAAGAAGCCATAATTTTGTGTTATAAAGTGTACTTCTTCATCAAATCTTCAGTACCCTTAATCTCTGTAAATTCCAAAAAAAAAATCAATGGTACACCCTTTCTCATCTCTTCAGCATACAGGTCTAGTGTTTGGGGGAGTCACTGAGTTAGAAGGTCTTGGAGAAGGAAAATTAGTTGGGGAGTTTCTTCTCTCTTTTATTTTTGAAATATTTATCAACTAATTTTTTTCCATTAATGTGTGCAGATGGATTTTTTCCCTCTTTTGCCTTTTGATTTACCTTCCCCCATTGGAGTTGCACACTTTTTGGGAAGGTAAACTTGATCACTTGGAGATATAAATGAGATATATACCTCTCAAAGATACCTCCCACCATTGGAGTTGCTGTAATAAATATCTGGCTCAAACATCCCCAAAATTTCAGATTCTCTAATCTTTAAATGATAAAATCAAAGTCACACAAGATGAAAACCCCAAAGTCAAGCAGCATCAAAAAAAGAGTAAATTCCATAATTGGTCATTTACAACATGGGGGATTCCCTATTTAGTCCTCTATTATCAAATATTACCCTGACAATCTTTTTATAAGTATCTTTCCACAAACAGTCCTTTTTTTGATCTTCTATCATGTTGGTGTTAATTTAAGGGCTAAAAATGTAATTTCACAATGATAATATATCTTTCTTGTCATACACAATTTCAAAGGTCATCCCTCATGCGTCATTTGTGAATTACAGTCGCTTTCTACTAACGTCATAGTCTACAAATGTGGTCTTTCATCGAAATTCTAGCTCACAATCATAGTCATTATTTTTATGTTATCCGTCTAACCAATACCAGAATACGTGACCAGACATACGGTTGACATCAAATCATACTTTTAGGCTTTAAATTAACACCAGCACGGCAGAAGATCAAAACAAGGACCATTGGTGGAAAAGCACCCATAAAAGGACTACGGAGATAATATTTGATAATAGATGACTAAATATGGAAATTCCTTGCTATAAAGGACCAATTATGGAATTTACTCAAAAACAACAAATTATATGCATACCCTCTCTTGGTTGAACTGGTCAGACCATGTTTGCTCCCCACTAATTTGTTGTTCATATTCTCCAACCCAATCCCCAGGGGCAGGTACAGCTGCTTTAATTTGGTTGTCCTCAATGCTAATTTCACCACGGCTCATCTTCGATACAAATTGGAGAAATCTTGAATTCTATGTGTAACAAATTATTTTAAAAAGATTAGAAGACGGATGATATTCAAATTATGAAAGTAGACTCTGTTAATTATCAGATAATTAAAATGCCCAAATATTACTTATATATATATATATATACACACACACACACACCACGGTTCATGTGACATTGGAGTTCAATGAGGACACAATGCAACGAGGACGTCACCAAATTAGGTGAGGGAGGATGTCAACCCTTTTGTCTAAACATCAAAATTGGAGGTTTTCTTGTTGTTGTACAAATAAGTCCATTGAGTTATTTAAAACCTTAGAAAGGAGTCTAGAATGAGTTGGAAAAGTATAGATACTCGAATATTTTAGAATATAGATATTTTTATGAAGTGTTCTAGCAATTGCCAAAGACTTGTGCCTTCAAAAAAAACTCACATGTTTCCTTAGCTTTGTTTTCCCTCAGAGTAACTAAGTGACTAAGTCAACCTCACTATTGTAGTGTGAGCTAAGTGATTGGCTATGAAGGTAAGAATGTAGGTAGGACTGTAGGAGAACTCTTAGAGTTAGAGAGAAAGTCGTGAGTGCTAGACATCGTAAATTATTTGAAGCTTAGTTGATTACAAATCAAGGTCTTCGTGGACCGTGGCTATTTATACCCACCCTTAATGGTCCGTATTTGTTGTTGTACACACGCACGCACCTAGACACATATATGCACACCCACACAACAATTAATGTCTTCACAAAATATAGACATTTGACTAGTAACAAGAACATATCATGTAGCTAGTGTATCACCATTCAATAAAAACATATAGTTCCAACAATCACACACACTGCCAGGACACTAAAAATAGGCCTTTCATGAGAATATTTTGTTTGTTGATTTACTGTAAGTCAAAACTAAGAGAATCTAGAAATTTACATGTAAAAAGAAATCGTCACAATTAATACTGATCACAGAAGCGTAAAAACAAGTAATGCAAGTCACATCAAAAGAACCTGAAATTTGGGATCTCTATTTTGAGCTAATGTATGAGCTAGCATGCGTGTTTGCTCCATTGCAGCTAAGTTTGGGGCATTTGCACCTCTCATTTGATCAATCATTCCTAGTTGGGATCGCTCCTGCAGAGGTTGCATTAATAATGTTACCCAACATAGCTAAATATATAAATTACACGTGCAAACACGAGGGAGTGAAAGGCAGAAGCAACAGATCAGCTAAAGAAGAAAAGAATTTCAGTTACTCTATTATGTAAATTTTGTAAACTAAAAAGTACAATTGATGTGCCTAACAGTAATGCTTGTTTAGAATAACATCTATTTGACTCCTCATTTGACTGCACACTTTTTTAAGAAAGTATAAACTTGTATGGCTGAGATTCTTTAAAGAGAAAAAGAATTTCAACCACCAATCCTTTCTTAAAAGAAAAGACAATATACTTTTGGGAAAGACCAAAAATGAAATTATGAAGATGAAAAAAGACAGATTGAGTAATATTTTACGTTAACATGGCCTCTCATAGTTCAACCTAAACCAGTACTGTTGATTGAAGATCAAATCACAATCAGTAAACCACGTCAATTTACAACTGATGATACTGCCTTACTTGCTCAAACTCAGAAGCCCATCCATTAACACCATGTTGTTGTTCAAATGAACGAACCCATGAACTCGGGTCTGTTTCCATTTTATGTTTCCTAAACTCTGCAACCCATCCATCTGAAACTTGATGCACTGGTTTCGCACTTTGTGACTCATTCCAATAATCTTCAAGCTCCACCAGCCGTCCGGGCATAGGGCCTCTTGCCCTAATATCAGTATCAATATCCAAAGAGCTCAACAGTGTATTAACCTGAATTAATGAAATGTCAACTTGTCTGTCAATAAAGTGAGATATCATGCAAATCAATTGCATCAAAACATTGGTATAAAGTTATGTAAAATAGACTGTCGCCTAAAAAAAATTTCAATGAACATGAGTAACTTTCTTTGTAATCTGTAATTTACTTTTTACACCCCCAACATTGTTAAGTTAGTAAGAAACAAATAAATGAACCATCATCAACTAATTGAAGGTGTACAACAACAACCCTGTTCAATCCCACTAAAGTGGAGTCTGGGGAGGGTGTGTACGCAGACCTTGCCCCTACTCGAAAGTAGAGAGGCTGTTTCCAAAAGATCCCCGACTCAAGCAGTACATATACTATAAACACATACGACACATAAAGCAGAGAAAGCACAAAGAGGCAAAGAATAAACTAATGTTAACAAAGGAAAAGCACTGCAAGCTGAGAGCACG
Source organism: Cuscuta campestris (assembly GCA_900332095.2). NCBI lineage: Eukaryota > Viridiplantae > Streptophyta > Magnoliopsida > Solanales > Convolvulaceae > Cuscuta > Cuscuta campestris. Next base: position 778,781 of record OOIL02000526.1, read on the forward strand.
AAACTTACAAAGCACAAAACAAGTGCAGAAATTACCACCTAGCCCAGCACGCCTACCCAACTACCCTAATCCTAGCTTTCCAAACGCTCCTATCTAAGGCCATATCCTCAGTAACGACAAGAAGTCCTATGTCTTGTCTAATCACCTCCTTCCCAGTTCCAATTCTTCTTAAGTCTACCCTTTCCCCTACTTCCATCCATCAATGTAAGCCTCTCGCATCTAAGCAATCTGCCCTCTCACATGCTCAAACCACCTCAACCTAGCTTCCCGCAGGTGCCATGCCTACCCATCCTTGTATGTCCACCCATACCCCGCAGCATCTGCATCTCCGCGGAATGCAGTTGACGCCAATGTTCAAATTTGTCATTTAGTCCCTCGCGGGTGTTGTCGATAAGCACAATATCGTCACCAAAGAGCATGCACCATGGGAGCTCCCTTCGAATTGGTATAACCCCACCTCTACAAAAAAAAGGCTTAGAGACACCCTGGTAGTCTTTACCCTAGTCCTTGCCCCGCTCTACATACCTCTGACTACACGAATGTATGCACTCGGAATCGCTCTCGACTCAAGGCACCTCCACAAGACCTCCCTCGGCCTAGCTTGCACTAGGATGGGTGCGGGTACATATAGAGACAGTAAAATTACAAGATGCAGGGATGGCAAAGATACAGCAAATAAAACATTAAAGTACTAAATATAGAATTAAAAATGTAAAAAAAACAATACCTAATTAGTATATAATAATTCAATGACAACTTTCAAAATTTAACAATAAAATACTTTGAATCCATATTCTTAAATTGTTCATTGTTATTATTAATAATTTGTTTGATAAAAAACAATAATAAAAGTAGTAAATACTACGGATTTGCAAATTCGATATTTTTGGGTACAATTTGCAAATTGGGTTGGAAGTCAAAAGATAAAGGAAATCCTAATTTCAGTGGAGTCATTGCCTAACCCTAATCGGCTACTTATACGCACAAAAGAAAAAAAGTACTTCGTAATTAGGGCACGGGCCCGAATTGTGGATTTGACCCAAATTCTTCCCATGCTTTGCCTTTTCGTCTCCTCAGGCTTCATTGGCGAATCTTGTGCAACTGCGACGGCTCTGGTGCGTCTCCTGGGCGTCCCCGTCCCTGAGGCAGTTCTGCCACGCATGAACTGGTTCTCCAAAATGCACACCTAAAGATGTATGCGGCTCAAAATATTTCTCACCTAATTTCCATATGAGTGAAGACCATTGTTATAGAAAGCGTTATATGTCACATGGCAATGGAGGGTCCGCCTAGCTCCTAAGGCCTAGTCAATATATCTATATTGACTTAATTTGTTCAAATCAAAAGTGTATAAAATTGGATCCCATAAAAATTGTGTTAGGGAAAAACACATGAAATGAGCACGACCACATAAGCTGGTGACCAATTTTTTTATCCGACTTAGCTAAAAGTGTGGTACCTGCCTTTCACCACGGCTGATTTTTAGAACACCATACAAGAACGTTGTTGCTCATCACATGTAAGGTTGAGATTAGAAAAGATTTCACTCATTATTTAAAGTATGAAAAAAAACTCAATGAGAAGCATATTACAATATTTGGCTCGCGAACGGAGGCAGTGACAAAAGCAAACCTGTGCATTTATGAAGTCTTCAGTTTTATCAGCAAAAAAATGTCGAGCCATTATAGTGCTGCGGTCTCTTATGCATTGCTTTTCACCCTGGGACAACCCTAATACAGGAAGTGAAGCAGCACGGAAAGGAATTCCACCATGGCTACTATTAACAAAAGAGTGCAAGAAGCTTGACAATACTATTTGAGGTGGTCCTGCATGATTAACAGGCAGAGCTTAGCAACTTAGCCAGCTATTTTCAGAAAAAAGTCAAGATTTTATCTAGCCAGAGATTATTTTTAGACCCCGACAACGTTGAGTGAACATATATTAAATAGATTCTGCACAAAGCTATGCAAGAAGGCAATATATGCCAGATGGATGGTTGGAGGAATTTTCCTTCAGTAATTGACGCCTTCAGTAATGGAAGGTTCGACATTTCCCTACTGTCATGTAAACACACATAGTAAGAAACAAGTCATCAAGGCCCTCAACTTTTCAAACAAAAAATGATTTCAAATACCCCATACTTGTGGAGTAAACTAGTCTAATTTAAAGCTTATGATTCCAAAATTGTCGTCTATTCACTCCCAAATAAAGCAAATCAATAACTTACAAAGCGCATCCACATAACAACAGGACAAGTGGTATTTGAGTGTTACCATTCAACTGTGGTTGCAATAGAGAGTTGTCTAAAGAGACATTAGAGTGATTGAATTGATTCCTTTGTAGCCCATCCCATACATCTGCAAAGTAATTCTGGTCAGCAGTATGAAATCCTTGAAGGAATTCTGAACCCTGAAAGTTGAATTAACATTAGTTGATCATACCCAAATGCAAATATAGCCTTAACTTTGTGAATAAAAAATTGATAGATATTAACCTGCTGATTAGGTTGCAATTGACCATCAAACTCCAATCCTGGAAGAGTTGCCAATGGCTCTGGGGCACCAGCAACAAACTTGTTATCAAGTTGTGTAGTCACTGACGTAGGGATCTCCTTCAATCTTTCCTGCTCAGATAAATGATACGATTTATGTTTATTCACATTGATGATATTTACACCAACTTAAAAGTAACCTATAAATATACTTCAAATGCAGCATATTAACATACAGAGATTCGAAAAGTATGTTCTACGTGGTGGATGTGATAAGTCAATGCCAGTAAGAGTTCTTATGAAGAGCCAGATGTGAGGGTTCAAAAAACTACTCCGGGGTACTTGCTTGCAAATAAAACAATACTATTTGAATATACAATATCCACTCAGATAAAGACATAAGTAACCCATCAGACCATGGCAGCTCGTTAAAGTGAAACAAAATTCGCACAAAAACGATAAAATTGATTGAATTTGGATCAATAAGTAGATAAGCTGCTAAGGTCAGACATAACGAAGGTGAAATGAAACCTGAGTCTTAGATGAAGAGCCGATAAGAGCGTTGGCAAGAGCTCCGAGGGGATTGGATGAAGAAGATGAACCGGGCACGGCACAGGCTGCGCCACCAGTTACCAGGTCTCTCATCGCCATATTTTCTGAACTCCGAGCTTTACAATCTCCTGCGGAGTCTTGATTCTTGATCACAGGTTGATTGATGAGAGCTCCTCCGTAAATGAAAGCTTGATTATATATAACCGAGGCAGGAGGACGTATGCTGTAGACGTCGGAGACGAATAGCCGTGCCGGTGCGAGTGGCTGACTATTTAAGCGCCCAGGCTGTCTCATACATTGGTTCTCTTGGTTGAGCTCTAACCGCCGTTCTTTAGTTTACCAAAAAACGTCCTTCAGAAATTTAAAATTCACCATTTTTTTCTGCCCAGGCAAACCCATCTCAAAGTAGGGGTGGACACGGTACTGTTCTGGGACAGTTCCGGTTCCAGAACTGCCGGTTTCGGTTCTAGAACCGCCGGTCCTGGTACCGCCACCCCTAAGAACCGTTACCGTGACCGAACCGGATGGTACCGGTTCCGGTACCCGGACCGGCGGTTCTGGTACCGGACCGGCCGGTTTCGGCAACCCCTATTTTTTTAAATTTTTAAAAGCGTAAATGTGTAACTGTTAAAGGAAATAGTGAAATAAAATATCTAAAAATGTAGTTGTTATTTAAATATTGTAAACTGAGTAATACACGAACTGAGGAACAACTATATTTAATATCCTGACGGTTCAAAAAAAACAACGAGGTAAAGAACCGTAAAGAAACTCTCGAAGAAGCTTATATATCGCTCACCTAAAAAACTAATTACATATTTACATTAACATTAAAAAAAAGTTTATAACTTATTCCTCAGAACTAGGGCTTCCATTTGTGGTTGCATTCATGTAATGTTCAGAATTGAATTTGTACCCTCACTCTTAAGCTCGACGTCTTGCCAAGAGCCAATCTCAGTTGCAAACAAGTATTTCAAGCGATTCAGCGCTAAGACAACTTGGGTAGTCGGTTAGAATGTTGCCGCCAGCACTGAATTCTTGTTCCACTGATACGGTTGATACCAGGACGGATAAAACTTGTCTTGCTAGCATTCCGAGACATGGGAACATGTGTTCGTTCCGCTTCCACCATGCGAGGACGTCAAACTCCACGTCTTCTTCGTAATCGCATGGAACCCTTTGGTACATAGCAAGTTCGTTGTGCGAGCTTACAGTTGTACCACCTGAACTCGTCGAAGGCTGACCACGCTTACCTTTTCTTGTCAAAAGCCCACGTAATATTCCTTTAAAACCTTTTTTTGCTTTGGGGGCGGAGGAGGTGTTGTTTCTTCCGGTGCATTACCGTATATTCCTTGAAATTCTCTAAATAAAGCCTCAAAAAGATTAATAGCATTATCTCTTTCTTGTGCACATTCTATTAAATGGTTGTAGTAATAATTATTTTCATATAAAAAACCAGTGTAGTAATAGTCAATTAGAATTTTAAAATTTCCATCCTTAAAGCGAGGATTACACATAATACCAATTTTATAAATATCAAGAATGTACAAATAATAAGCACACCATTTATCCATCATAGGAGAGACATAGGGGTACAAATCTGGATCAGCTAAACTTTCACGAAAACATGTTGCGATTGTAACACTCTTTAAAAATCTATTTGTAGTGTGTTGGTAAACATGCGAGAAAGTAAGAGTTGCATTATTAAAAACTTCTAATACGGCATTCAATTTTTCAACAATAACAGATTCATTCATTGAAATCATAAAACTAAGTTCATTCCTAAGAAATTCAGCAAGTTCCTCTTTGTAGCTTAGAATCTGTGCTATCAACTTGTATGTACTATTCCATCTAATAGTGATATCTTTGGCAAATGTTATTGCTCTTCTATCCCTAGATTTACAGAATGACTTCCAAGATTTCATATTAATACGACTACCCCAAATCTTTTTAATTCCATTTTTAATATTCGTCAACCCCCCCCCCATAGCTTCTAATCTTGTTGAACACATAAATTTAAAACATGACAAGCACACCGTTGATGCAAAAATCTACCCATACTCGTAATAGGGGACAAATTTCTTTAAGTATAGGAATAGTAGCTGTATTATTAGTAGCATTATCAAAACCAAATGCAAAAATACCTTTCTCGGCCTTTTGGCTAAGATCAAGTGTAGTATCTGTTCTTATCAGTTTAATATCTGATATATGGGCCATTGGTCCATACGATATTAACTTTATTTCTTTAAGGGGGAAGGCCCATCAAAGGCAGCTTGCTGTCTTGGGCTTTCAAGCGTCGCCTTGGTCTTGCACTACTGCCTTGGCCTGGCACACCCCACCATTAAAAAAAACAAATGCAAACACTTTATTAACTAAATTGTATTCTCGCAGAATACGCTCAAGCAATAGAAAAATATTTTCAGTAGTATGAGAATCATTGAAATCACGAAATGCAAGAATACATTTATGCATAATCCAATCACTATCTATCCAATGACAAGTAATACCCATATAAGACAAATTATGATATGTTTCACTCCAAATATCAGAACAAATAGTAACACGAGAATTAAAATTGAGAAAAAAATTTGTCAAATTCATTTTTTCAAGTTTATATTGTCGAATAATTTCTCGCTTAATTGTTTTTCTTGAAAAACCTCTTGCTTGAGGGTTTAATGCATTTTGACAATAATCAATAAATCTAAGTTTTTCAGAAAACATGTGTGTCAAATTTTCTTCACAAATCATTTCGGTCATTTTTTGCTTATTTTGCTCGTCGCTATAAGCAAAAAGGCCACCCTTACCCCTGTTGGCAAGCCGAGAAATTTGGGTTTGCACTTCTTATCGTCCCTTCTTTTTCGCCGCGTATTTGGCGTACTCCACGGGGTGCCTCGCTTTGTTTCTTTTGAAAAATGATAAACAAATAAATCTGATTTTAATTTTTTACCTTTCCGCGCACCTTGAGAGGTCTCAGGCTCACCTGCCTCCTCGTCGACGTCGGTAGGATTGTTGTTTTGCAGTGTAGGCTCCACGTCTATTTCTGCTTCATCAATGTCCTCGAATATATCTTCAAGAGCTTGAAGATTGGCGTCGGTTCTACCTCCTAAATATTGTTCAAATTCTTGATCCGTCAAAGCGTCGCCCACGGATTGATCGGGGATAGTAGGGAAAGAAGAGACGGAGTGTCTTTCTTGAGAACCACGTGAACTCGAACCGTCGGAGGTGGCTTTAGCTTTGCCTTTCCTCGAACTTCGGTTCACAACGCCCATATCCACGGACCTTCTACAAGATTCTCTCGACATTTTAATATATTTTTATTTTGATAAAAAATGACTAAATTAAATATTTAAAATATTGATTATATAGTGATTTTCGAAATTATAATATTAATTTATAACAAATTAACAATATAATATATTAGTAAATAATAGTATATGAATAATGAATGTATTTATATATTATTATATAATATATCAATATATATTTATATTATTATATGAATATAAATTGTATAAAGATTGAAGAGAGATAATAAGAATTAATAGAGAATTAGAGATGAAATGAAAAATAGTTGGAGAAATGATAGATTGGGAGATTGAGATTTGAGAGTTGAATGTGTGATATTTTAAAAATATTAGAGTATATTTATAGTGTATAAGTGTATTATACCCCCCTCCCCCAACCCCCCTTCCCCTCAACGGCATTCTCTAGCCGTTAAAGGGGTCCCTCCCCCCACTAATGCTATCTTTTTTTGCAGGTGGGCCGCAGGTCTGGAGTGACAGCCAAAATAAACTATATATATATATATATATATATATATATATATATATATATATATATATATATATATATAATATGGTACCGGAACGAGTACCGATACCGCCGGTGCCGATACCGCCGGTGCCGAAACTGGTACCGTGGGGGCGGTGCCGGTACGGGTTCCACGGAACTAGAGGGGCGGGTCGGTGGCCGGTGACGGTATGGGTACCAGCGATACCGTCGCCGGTAATGGTACTGAACCAGTACCATGTCCAGGCCTATGTGTCAGTCCCAGAGATTCCTCAAGGTAGACTTACCTCAGCTGTAGTGTTGGATCAACACCAGTTAAGTTAACATGTATTGCATGTTGGATCAGGTCGCTCTTGCTGTAGGATTCAAGGTTCGTTCAACCCAAGATATTAACAATTTACAAAGTGTTGGGTTAACGGAAACAAGCACATAGCAGCCTAGCGTTGGATGCGAATATCCACACACTTACCATCATACAAACATACATGTCTTAATGTACATACACAACACAAGAGAAGGGACAACCTAAATAATCCAGTCAGACGGTAGCAGTACCGACGTACCGTCACATAGTAGCTGGCAATCGTCAGATGGTAATAACCTACTACGACCATCACCCTATTCCCCACCACAGGCAGTACTGCATAGTTTGTGACGGTTGCATGGTACCGGCCGGCGGTACCAACCTGCCGTCAATCGCGACAGGTCTTGATGCAATCTGTTCAGTTCGGAAATCGAACCATACAAACCCCAAATCCATCAATTTAGCATCCTAAAGCAGAGGCATACACATGTTCATTAATACAGGAACATATAACCCCAAACATACACCTAAATAATGCATTCTACCCATTGGTTAATGCATAAACTCAAAAAATCGCAAATTCAAAAACCGTATAGGTTTTCTTGCAATGCAATCATACAACAACTACGAACAAAGATTTCAAACCTAATTGAATACTCTAACGTTAGGGTTCCACGTACTCACCTCGAAACTACGAAGATTAAACTACGACGAACAAAAACTCACGGGGACGAGGAGCGCGGCAACGGCTGAACCTCCTCCTTCTCCTCCTTCTTCTTTTTCTTGTTATACTTCTTCTTCTTCTTCTCCTTCTCTCGTTCTTCTCCTCGGATCTGTCTGGTCCTGCTGCTCGTGATCACACGAACAAACAGGGGAGGCATAAAAAGGGTGAGGCGTGTTGGTCTATTTAAATAGCCTAAGGTTTTGTGCTCCGTAATTAAATAACATACCTCCGTAAAAATATACTTTTGAGCTAACTTGCTCCGAATTCAGATCCATTTGTACCGTTGGATCCGTCTCATCGAATCTTACACAACGGTATAATATTTATAGTTAATTATCAATATTTTTAATTAACCCAGATCCGTCTCAACAATTAGTTAATTATTTTTAATTAATTAATTCTTATAGGTCGTGTTTTAGGGCGTTATAAAAGCTATGTTCAAATCACACGAGACTACTTAAAAAATCTTTTGGTCCTATTATTCTTGATATAATATAGATATGGAATCATAAGTTGGCCTCTAGGGCTCACTTATATTCAACAGTCGAGTACCGTATGATAGAAGCAAGTTACTGGCTCCCGGAAGCTAAGTACCACCACATGACGAAAACAATCTGTCAAGGACCACCCGGTACTGGCAACTGACTACCATTTGGTAGTATGTTGATACCGTATGAGGCTAGGTCACTATGGTACGGTTACCATGAGACGTGTTTTTCATATTAATCTGAATCGGTTTGTAACCACTTCAATTGTTATGTTTGACACATGATGATAATTGGAGGGTCTCTGCTCCCCTGATAGGCCACTGTTCGATATAATTGATTTTGCATGAATTATGATATGAATTTCATTGAGTTCAATGGTAATAAATTCTAAATGATGAGCTGATATTGAGGAGTAGGCTACATAGTATACCTAGGCGGTTAAATATCTACGTACGGGAGTCTACAACCTACCTAGGGGTCACCTTTGTAGGGGCTCCAACCCGCTATTGAAGATTTTTTTTGGTTCCGAGCATTGGCATTGAGGAATCCGCTCAAGTGTTCATAACTCTAGCATGTTGAATTGAGCCTTAGCCATGATAGGTATAAGAGCAATGAATAGAAGGGTATGTTGAGAATGATTCTTGATTGACAATATTGTGATTTGATACTTTGATCTTCTCGCATGATGTTATGTGATTGTATGTGGTTGTAGTATATTATTCAAGAAGTTGATTTAAGCATAGATATATTCTCACTCCGGTATGAAGTGAGCGTGTAATCTATGCTTGTCTTTGACTGCACACAGGTACTTAGTTGGAGTACCCCAGAACGGTAGTGAGACGGAAGGGGGATGTCTGGATGCAAGACTAGTTTAAAACGTTTATACTTTCACTATTTTAATGATGTGATATATTTTATTGAGCTTCCACACCATTTTGAATTATCTCCGATGAATAATTAAATTTGTTTTGAAACGTTGAATTTTTAAAAAAAAGATTTTAAATTGTTTTTAAATAATTTGGTTTCCGGATACCAAATAAGTAACAACTCGGCTCGTTAACCTATTTATTCAGAGTATGTGAGTTGGGTGTCAAACTCACACCTCATGAGGTTGACATATTTCTTTATTGACCAAGATGAGCCGGAGACGTGCCTCGAGTACGAGGAATGGTGCAAGGCCATGCAATCTGAAATTGACAGTACTACTCATACCAACAAAATGCAACTTCTTTTGGTGAGTTCATAACTTAGAAACTTCGGAGTTAAGCGTGCTTGACTTAAAGCAATTCTAGGATGGTTGAACCCGTGGAAAGTTTTTAGGGCATGCACGAGTGTGACCAAAGTATGAGAGAAAAAGTTTTGTTAGTTTTTTGGGGCTAGCAAAAACTCTGATAAGTAGTCACTTTCAGCACATATGGCCAGGATGTATCTAAACGCTATCAAAGCAACCCTATAGCCCTGACACACTAGCAAGCTCAGTTCACTTAATTAGCAGGATCTAAGGGCTTGTTATGCGTGGATGTTGCATTCACAAGTAGAGGTGAGTGTAAGACCCCAGGATGAAATGGGATGGATTGGAAAGAGCTCAAAAAAAGATAGTATTACTCATGCTAATTTAGAAACTATAGAGTTAATTGTGCCCAATCTAGAAAAAGTTTAGGATGTGTAACCCCCATAAGGTTTTCAGGCGACCCACGAGTGAGGCCAAAGTATTTTTGAAAGTATTGAGTTAGTTTTAAAAGTGGATGCACACGACGACTTTGAATAAAGACAATTATGAAAACTTGTACATAAGTTGAAGAAGTTAGAAAGAGATTATGACGGATTGAAAATACACTAAGTTGCATGAGAAACGAAGCCACAATTTTAGAGGGTTTTGTAGCATTTGATTCCAACATTATTTCACTCTTCTTTGTTTTTTAAAAACTTAAACATCAAGCAACTTTAAAGGCGCTTTAGTGTTTTGTTACTTTCTAATTCTCTTTTTTAGAAATAAGTTGATCTGTCAAGAATTGATCTAGTCTGTTTTTAACTCGAGACTCAATTTGAAAATATTTGATTTTGAACAAATATTACTGATCAAACTTGTCCCACTAAAAATGGGTCAACCCTGACTGACCTCAAATTTGACCTGACAGACCATAGAACAAAACAAAATTTTATAATATATCCTCCGTCTCTAAATGATTTACACACTTTATTATTCAAAAATCGTAAGAATATTTTCGTTGACTATTTGATGAAATAAAATATTCTTATTATCTTTTGTTTTGTAAAACTTTTAATGTACTTTTTAAATAAAGAGTATGTAAGTTTTTTTATTTATATAATAATCTTTAAATAAAATGAATTGAAAAAATTTGAAATTTTACTTCATTTTGCGTAAAGTGTAAGTGATTTAGGGACAAAGGAGTATCATTTTTTATATTTGATTGTTCTTAAATGTAAAATCTTGATGTTATTATGAATCTAAAAATTCCACAAATAAAACTCACAATCCGTTGAATCGATTGAACCAATTACATTGGATTATGAATAAGTAATTCTTAACCCCAAATCCAAAGTAAAATCCGACTGACCTTTCAGTCAATTTAACCATTCAATCCGGTAGATTGTTCCGCCTTTTCCGATAAATAGTTCCCCTAATACGCATTATTAACGTCCCTTCCATCTTTTAGAGGTCATTCAACATACAATATTACGGAGTACAATCCAGTGTTCATCTTTTCTTAGAAAGATTGCAATTCATGAGAGCAAAGCAAAGCAAGCAAAATGGATCCGAACCCCAGCCACTTTCCGATTCTCTCATTTGTGATGTCCAAACTTCCAATGATCGGCGTTCGACCGGCCGCCGGTGCCGATGAATTTGACGTTGAGCAACCAAAGCCACAGTCGCCGCTGCCGCAGAAGCCCCATTTCGAGCTCACCGAGCGGATGCCCCACCTCACCGATCCGAAGGTTGTTGCAGCCATGCGTTTAGCGGTAGCTGACGTAGCGCAGGCGCGATCTATGCTCAAATCCTTGGGCGAACGCCCTGATCACGAGACAGTAGACACAGCAAAGATGAAGCTGTCTGAGATCGATGCTTTCCTGGCTAAAAAGCTTGAGGAGATCGTTCTGACATCGCAGCCACCAGAGGCGGATCAGCAGGATTGGAGGTCCAAGCTTGTGGAGAAGGAGGCTGATTGCCACAAAGAGGCCGATAAGGAGAGGGAAATGTACAAGGCTGTGATTGCATTGGAGGAGATGCATGAATCGTATGCCAGACTGTTGAAAGAGGCAGAGAAGAGGTTGGAGAAAATTTATCAGGTGGCTGTTTCAGGGGGTGATGTGAACGCAGTAGCACTGGAAGAAGCCGCTGATACGAATCCTGCTGTGGAAGTGGAAGTGAATGAAGAAATTATTTCTATTTTGCAGGAGGCATCAGTGAAAGGAATCGAGAAAGTCGATTTATCTCGTAAACAATTGACATTGCTACCTGAATCATTTGGCAGAATACGCTCCTTGGTTGTGCTGAACTTGTCATATAATCAGCTTGAGGTAAGCCTTAGATGGGTGGCTTTTGACATCAATAAACTTAGATGGGACCTTTTATTTGTGTTGAATTAATGGTTGCAATTTTATGACTTTAGGTGATCTATTCCTAAATTTAAGCATATATTTTTGCATGTTAAGATTCAAGTATGTAATTTAATGGGGGCTATTTAGCTCATTCCTACGTGGATGATTCACAATAGAAATATGATTTAGGAATAGATGATCTATCACTTTAGGTGATCTATTCCCATATTTAAATTTTCTTCTCTACTTATTGATAGTAGAATAAATACAATAGAAATCCATCACCTCCTTAACCAATTGCATATAGACGTGATCTCCAATTCCAATCGGTTTCTTTTGGAATTTAGTGAGAATATGGTACATGTAAAAAAGAGTGGGAAATGAGGATTTTGACGCATCTTCTCAGATATTTTCTATTGCTTCATGTAGTCAAGTCTTATTAATTTGGGATCAAGAGGTAGTTGTAAAATTCAATAGCTTGTTGCCTTATTTCTGTTTATGCTATAAGAAATCAATGCTAATTTAGCTCAAAATTATTTCTTACGTCTACAAATAATCTGTTTCACCATTGGTTTTAAGAAGAAAAACATGGTATTTATTTTGCTTCAGAGCATCAAGATGTCTAGCTATAATCATCCCAACATGAAGGGATGAGGTGAAAATTTCCTTCAAATGTGCATCACTTTGTTGCTGAACTATTTTTTCTTGCAAAATAGTGAGAAATCAATTCTGATTGAACAAGGCGAATGCAATACCAGATTAAGTGGAGAATTGTTAAATGAATTCTTAATATCATGGATTCCATTCATGAATCATCCATCTCTTATATCTTCTGGTGATTAGCTACAAGGATCATTGGGATTGTTATGGCTGCTGAATTGGTGGCTGACGTAGAGGTGGCGTGAGTCTACACTTCTAGGAGTTTGATTTGGTGATTTGCCTATGATTGGTTATCACATGGTTGAGTGTTGTATTAAAGGAAGCATAAGTTACTTGTTTCTTTGTCGTAAATTTTGTTTCTTATGTCTGTATTGCTTTTTTTATGAAAACAGGCAGTACCTGATTCAATTTCTGGTCTGGAGAACCTCCAAGAACTGTATCTCTCAAATAATCTTTTCGAATCACTTCCAGACTCTATTGGTTTACTGTCAAAACTGAAGATCTTAGATATCTCTAATAACAAACTAGTTGCCTTGCCGGAGAGCATCTGCCAGTGCAGGTAAAGTTGTCTACTTGCAAACAGGTTCTTTATCCTGTTGTTTCTTTCTCCCATCAGGGCCATTGTGTGCTATCTATCTATATCTTGGTCGTTTTCATACTGATTGTAGATCATTGGTGGAGTTGGATGCCAGCTTCAACCAACTCTCTTACTTGCCAACCAACATTGGGTACGAACTGGTTAGTCTTAAAAGACTCCTTATTTTCTTGAACAAACTTCGCACCCTTCCCACATCTATTGGTGAGATGAGATCCTTGCAAGTTCTGGATGTGCACTTCAACGAGCTTCGAGGCATTCCACATTCAATTGGGAAGTTGGCAGGTCTTGAGGTCCTAAACCTAAGCAGTAATTTCAGCGACCTTACTGAACTTCCTGATTCTCTTGGTGACTTGACAAATCTCAAGGAGCTTGATCTGAGCAACAACCAAATCAGTGAACTGCCTTACTCATTTGCCCGACTGGACAACCTTACCAAGCTCAACGTGGACCAAAACCCTCTTGTGATCCCTCCAAAGGNTGTCTGCACTACATACACGTACAGCCCCCCCACCACCACCCCCCATCAAAGCAAAATTTGGAGATATCCCACATGAATAAAGCTGCAGCTGGGTTTATGCATAACTCATTTCCTTTGATATCCTAACTTGTAGATACGTTCATCTATACTTGTAAGGCTACATGGTGAGCTGTTTTGGGCTATTACTGGATAGGTTTTTTTTCATAAGCTAGACCAAACTGAAAACTATAGTCTATTTCCTTCACATGTTGAATGATTGAACTGCTTATTCTTGCTTCAAAGATTCAGCAGACAGATTTTGATGTATATGTCTCTGAGATCTTTTCCCGTATACCTTTCATGGATCTACTTTCTTTTCATTTTTTGATAATAAGAAAGCTGCAGATTATTATTAGGTCTTAATATCATAACGTCTTAAACTTCTCACTCTACTTTAGTAGGAGTAGCTTAGGGGGAGTTCTTAGCTAACGAACAGTTGTTTCCAAAAGCAACTCCTTTGATAAATTAAGCAATCCATGCTCCACTTGGGCTCCACATCAACCGTCCGTAAAAGGTTGAGCAACTTCCCATGGATCTTTGCATTAAAGAAGCTCTAAAGAAAGCTATTTCAACCGACCACATTGATTTGATGCCACTCGCTCCTTTTGTGCTTTCTTTCATTGTTTTCATAACTGAAACGGTCAAAGAATTGGTGCAAGTTTACCGGTCAAATCGATAGTTTGAGGGGTGGAACTAGTGCTTTAAATATATTTGTAAAATAAGGTGGAAAAGAATATTGATACAGATAGATAATGTTATCCGTCAAATGACATTAAGGCACAAAATGGCCAAAGCTAAACAACTACCCTATGTATAAACCAAAGCTAAAGAATATGAGAAACCCAATTCAAAAATTCAAGAAACCGTAATGCCTTTTAAGTTCTTATAATATACAAAGCTAAAGGGAAGAAATGAACAGTGCTATTTCACGCCTAAACATTCCATGTTCGAGTTGGGTAATGGAATTGTGGTCCAGGTTGGGCAAATGGGTTTCGGGTTCATGTTGGGCAAAGGACACATGAATGATTGAATTAGATGGATAATTTTTTTGGATGCCGTGAAAACATTATTATTTTCCCCTTCGGATATGTACTTAGGAAGCTATAATTCATTACACATCCTACATCATTAGTTTCTCCTTGGGAAATGTATTTGGGCTGCTAATTAATATTTCACTTTATAAAGAAACCTTTCCCAATATGAATTCACTACCCCTCCATTAAAGCTTTTGAATATTTCATCTTTCTCTCTATCCATTATATTGATCTCTCTAACTAGTTTTATGAAAATGACCCTAAAACGTGTTATCCCCGGCCTGTGGACAAACCTTGATGAGTTCGAAAAGGACTGGAACAACATTGCTATCCATGTCCGAGCTATTCATGTCTACCACATTCAGGCTTTACGAAGCACCATAGAATTGATGGAGGTTGTTTTTCATGACGATGAAGTGTGTATTCTTTTACAAATCATTTGAATTCAAAATATGCATTCATGTATATATGTACCGTAAACAAACAATGATCAAATGTAAAAAAAAAAAGTTCAGAAAGTCCATTGAAACATAAAAAAACCCCTACAACTTCATAAAGAACACGTCTTTTAAATTATCATCCATAATATGCAGTGAAACAAACTGGCTTACATACTTTAACGATGCTGACGTTTTTTCCTGGTGTGCAATAGAGCACTATGATTAATTGCCAAATTAAGAATCCATACAATACCAGTATTAAATAACAGATTGTGGAGGGAAGTATTTATGGCATAAAGAACCTTTTGATCCATGAAAACTATCAATCGTTCAAAACAACAAAGCATCCCTTTTGATGGCTTTCTACAGCCACACAAACGTCAATATAATGTCTCGGTAGGGTATCCTGGATTGATGTATGACTTGCGTCCGTTTGAGAGAGTTCAGAAACTACCATTGATTGAGGACCCTTACTTGCTAGTATGGAAATTTCATATACTTTAATCACTGGATAAGTAGTGTTTCTTTTAGTTTTGTAGATGTAATTGGAAAAATCGTTAGGCGTTTGGGGGTGCGAACACACGTGACACCACAAAGGGAGGATAAGCTCATGGACATAACCATAGAGGATTATGAGTGCGTTAAATCAATTTTATGTGTTTGAAAAAAGTTAGAAAAACATTTTCACAAAAATTTCTTTTGCAATGCTTTGCATTGGGAAGGCATTTAAATTGTGCATTGTGCGGTAAGTATGTATGTTGATCAATTCAACGAATATAACCTACCATATCCATCTCTCAGGTTACTAAGCTTCTGTCGCATTAAAAGGCTCAATGGTGAGTAATACTCTTGGGTAAAAAATATTTTTAAATACAACCCTACAAGTAATGATTACAAATATCTAAATCGGCATACTCTATACAGGAGGTGTCAATGTTTCTACAGCATTCGATGTCACAAAGATTGTGTTTGATGGAATTTCAAATGAGGTTTTTGAATTCAGGGGAACGTAAGATAACCACGACAAACCATCTTTCCAAATTACGATTCTCTTCCTCAAAATTTAACCCTTGTTGATAAATTTAGCATAACACATATTATTTCTATAAATGTATCAACAACTTGTCCTTTATTTGAAATAATAATGCAACAATTAAAACATTATATATTGTAATGTCTTGCTAAAACAAAGCGAACCAACTATCAATTCACTAATTGAAAACGAGATCAAAGATATATGTTGAAACATGGGTTTGTCACGTTTTCGTACTAAAGCCGTGTTCGTTTTTATGACAGGTTTTGATAATGCCAAACTGCCGTGATAATATAAAACATCTAACATACAAGGCGAAGAACAGAGATAAGAACAAGAGCTAAAAGAAGACCAAGAACGAAGACCATAGTCTTAGTGTCGTTGAGTCGGTCTCAATTGTGATCAAGACCGACCCAACCTTTACACATTGGCTCTTTAAGCTAAATTCCTTTCATTGCATTTATCACATCATAAAAATGTTTTTCAAACATTCTTAATTCATCAAAAACACTTTGTGTTCGCCCAAACCAAAAATCAAGCCATCCGGCGTTCGGCTTTCAGAAATCGGCGTTCGACATTCAGTTATCGGCATTGGTTTTTGGCGTCCAAACCAACCAAGTGGTTTTCAACATTTTATAATTGGTTTTTACTTCTTGGCATGTTTAAACAGTTCTCCAACAAAAGCACTTTGAAAACCACCTTTCGTTTTTGCTCGTTTGGCAAAAACCACGCAAAACGGCATAAACTTGGCTAGCCATGGTTTTTACTCAAATGACACGGTTTTTAAAGTGTCTCACTTGATTTATTAGCCAAATACATTAAATAAGTGTTTCAAATACTTGGTTTTTATTTTGGAGAACTTTGGATTTTTCGGTCGGTTTTTACATCGGTTGGCTAGGTCGTGGTTTAGGCAAAAACCATGGGTTTTTGACTAACCTTCAACCCAGCGATGGGAGGAACTACCCATCGATGGGTAAGCGACCCTTTAGCCCAACCATGTTCAAGAACCATGCCAAACAGCGATGGGAAATTCTACCCATCGCTGTTAAAGCCTTGGTCCAACATCAACACAAGGCAGAATGACATTACCCAACGATGGGGACCATTACCCATCGATGGAAACCCAACGATGGGAAGACATAACCATCATTGGGAAGGCATGACCGTTGGAAGTCATTTAAGGTTGATTCTTTCGTTGTTTGGAAGTCAACCTCCCACCCAGCGATGGGAAGCATGTACCCATCGATGGGTAGGTGACCGTTGGCTTCAAAACTGAAGGAAAATTGGCTTACCAGCGATGGGTAAGTCCATACATCGCTGGGAAGCTAATATCCTGCAGATCCTCATTTTCATCAACCCCATAAATCAAGCAAATCACCCCTTTAATGCATTGGTCTGTTGGAGCCTATTTTGGCACTATAAAAAGGGGTGTTTGGGTCTGTTTTTGTTCATCAATTCACTTCACAACTCTCTTACTTTCATTGCATTCAAACAACATTCTTTTCATAGCTTTTTAGAGCCAATTCGTGTGAAGTTTGAGTTGTCCTTAAGCGTACTTAGTTTACTCAATATCTACTCTAAAAGAGAGTCTCGTTCTTGAGTGTATTTGTGTTTTAAGACACGTTGAGAGAAAGTATTTCTCTCGTTTGATTCGAAGGAAGGGCTGTTTCCTTTGAAGGATTCGTTGAGGTTCGTGTGACTCGAATTTTCAAGTTGTAAGAGTTTGTTAAGCACCGTTAAGCTTAATGAGATAGTAGTATAGCTCGAGAGAGTCTCTTGGGAGGCTGGATTAGCCACAAGTTGTGGTGAACCAGGGTAAGTTCGGTGTGCCTCTTACTCTTCTCTTTACTTCTCTTTTGAATTTTTAATTCCTGCGATTTCTACGATCAAACGTTATTCACCCCCCCTCTAGCGTTGGTCTATTATTCTAACAATTGGTATTAGAGCCTAACTCGCGCCCAAACTTAACCGTTTGAGAATAAAGCGATCATGGGTTCTTCTTCTAGAAATCTTTATGTAGGGATCGGAGAAGGTCAATCAACTTCTAGGCCATCACTCTTTGATGGCACCAACTACACATATTGGAAAGAGCGGATGAAAATTTATATCCGCTCAACCAACTTCCAGTTGTGGTTGGTCATCAAGAACGGCGAAGAAACGCCAATGAAGAAGGTTGGTGAAAAACTCGTCCCAGAGACCGAGGACGAATTTGATGTCGAAGACATCAAAAAGGTGGAGAACTACGCCAAGGCAATCAACATGCTCTATTGCGCTGTCAACCCCGATGATTATCGCAAGATCTCTTGCTGCACCACCGCCAAAGAAATGTGGGACAAGCTGGAGGTCACATATGAATGTACAGACCAAGTTTGGGAAGCCAAAATTGACTTCCTAACGTAGGAGTACGAAATGTTTAAGATGAAGGAAGGCGAAAAGATCGATGACATATTCGATCGGTTCTCAAAGATCATGAACGACCTTCATGCTCTCAAGAAGACTTACGCCAACAAGGATCTCGTGAGGAAAATCCTGCGGAGTCTCACACCCAAATGGAGATCAAAGGCTGACGCAATCTACGAATCCATCGGAGTCTCCAACGTCACCATCGATGGGTTAAGAGGTAACCTCAAAACTTATGAATATACTATTCTAACCCCGTCTTTGGATGAACAAAAGAAGAAAGGAATAACGCTCAAAGCAACCAAGAAGACGGTGGAAGAAGTCTCAAACGATGATGACAACGAGTTTGGACTCGTCATCAAGAAATTCTACAAATTCATGAAGAAGGAATTTGAGCGTAAAGGAAGAAAGCACGACGGTCCCTTGAAGTGCTATGGCTGTGGCGAGATAGGCCACATCAAGCCGAGATGTCCAAAAGGAAAAAACGGCAAGGACGAACCCAGCTTCAAAAAGCAACGAGCCTATATCTCATGGGCTGGCGACTCCGGTAACAAGTCAACTGACCAAGAAGAGGAAGAAACCGCCAACCTCTGTCTCATGGAACACGAAGACCACGCCGACAAAGTACAAAAGGTATGTACCACTTCTTCCGACTCTTAAAGTTTTGAAGAGATGCAAGAAGCACTTCGAGAGCTTTACGATGAATTTGTTAGCGCTTCTAAAACTAACAAATCATTAAAGAAACGCCTTTCAACTCTTGAAAACGATTTTGAAAAACTAGAAAAAGATAATGAAAAGCTAAAACAAGAAAATAAATTTTATGAAAAAAGAAGCGCTGACAAACCGGAAAGCTCTTCAAGTGAATGTGAATCTTGGAAAGCTTTAAAAGAAAAGGTTGCAAAATTTGAGAGTACGGTTAAGAAATTCAATACTCCACACAAAGATCTTAACTTACTCCTTGACACTATGCACTTTTCTAAGGAAGGATTAGGTTTTGATAAAAACGAATCTAAGGATAAAAACGTTGAGTAAACACCTAGACAACCTCCTAAGGCTCAACGTAAAAAAGTTAAAAAACAGGATAATAGAAAATCTAGTCAACCTAAGGACACTAGACAACTTAGACAAAAACCTAGGAATGAAAATGTGCATGTTAGACAACCTAGAAAAAATTATCAAAATGAATTTGTGCATAAAAATAATTTTTCAAATAGACAAAATAATGCTAGGACACCTAGAAGAGAAAATTTTCAAAAACCAATACTTTGCCAAAATAGGATGAATATGGTTAGGCCCCGTAGCAACTATTATCAACATAAGAGGATGCACAACCCAAACGTAGTTTGCCACTACTGTAATAGGGTAGGACATAGAGCTCCTGTTTGCTTCACTAGGCATAGGCATTGGGCACAAAATCAATCACACTACCACTTTGCATCTAACACTCAAGGACCCAAAAAGACTTGGGTACCTAAATCTTATTAAATCTTGTTTGTACGTGTGCTTGAAGGCATCGAGTGTACTTTGGTACCTTGATAGGGGATGCTCCAAGCACATGACCGGAGATGCATCCAAGTTCCTACAAATTAAACCTGCTAAAGGAGGAAACATAATTTTCGGAGACAATAGCAAGGGAAAGATTATCGACATTTGTTCGGTAGGTAAATCTAAGAACTCCTCTATAGATAATGTCTTGCTAGTTAGGGGTCTTAAACACAATCTCTTGAGCATAAGTCAATTATGTGATAGGGGAAACCGTGTGACCTTCAATTCAAAATCATGCACGGTAGAACGTCTTAATGACAATAAGGTCGTTCTACGTGGTGATAGAATCGATAATATATATGGTTAGCTTAGACAAATGTCCTTCCAGCTTTGCTAGGTGCCTCATGAGTAAAGAGGAAGACACTTGGTTATGGCACCGAAGGGTAGCTCATATGAACATGAACCTTTTGAACATATTGGTTTCACAAGACTTAGTAATTGGCATTCCAAAACTTAAGTTTGAAAAAGACACCATATGTGATGCATGTCAAAAGGGGAAGCAAGTTCGGGCTTCGTTTAAGCCTAAGAACATTGTTTCAACGTCTAGACCGCTTCAACTTTTGCACATGGATCTCTTTGGTCCTTCTAGAACGAAAAGTTTTGGTGGTAATTACTTTGTGTTTGTGATTGTCAATGACTACTCTAGGTTTACATGGACCTTGTTTCTAACTCACAAAAGTGAGGCATTTCACGTTTTCAAAAATTTTCTAAAGAAAGTTCAAAATGAAAAAGAAACAACCATAGTAGCCATTAGAAGCGACCATGGGGGAGAGTTCGAACGAAATCTATTCTCAGATTTATGTGACGAACTCGGCATTGATTATAATTTCTCAACCCCACGTACACCACAACAAAATGGAGTGGTGGAACGTAAAAATAGATGTCTCGAAGAGATGGCTAGAACTATGATCAATGAGGCAAAAATCCCTAACACTATGTTTGGTTCAAGGAATTTGAAAAGGAAAAGAAAAGAAAATGAAGTGGAAAACCATTTTTCTTGTTTGGTTAGAGGGGAAAAGAAAGGAAAAGTGGAAGGAAAAAGAAAATGAGGAGGCAAAGTGTACCAAGTGGAGGGAAAACAAAATTCCCTCCATTTTGGTGAGGACAATGAGAGAAAACTATTTTCTTTTCTTTTCCTTCCAAAATCCTTGAACCAAACATAGTGTAAGTATTTTTGGGCGGATGCCGTGAGTACCGCGAGCTACGTGTTAAACCGAGCCGTCATTCGACCTATACTCATGAAAACGCCTTATGAAATATACAAAGGGAGAAAGCCAAACCTTTCCCATCTTCGAGTCTTTGGTTGCAAATGTTTTATTCATAACAATGGCAAAGATAACTTAGGCAAATTTGATGCCAAGTCGGATGAAGGAATTTTTCTAGGTTACTCTCTTCGTAGCAAGGCCTATAGAGTCTTCAATAAACAAACCTTGACTATTGAGGAGTCCCCTCACATTTTATTTTATGAAGATAACCCTCGCTTGGCGAGAAAGGATATTTGTGATGATCTTGCAGATTCGCTTGAAAGAATTCATGTTGAATACGATGAAGAGAACGCGGGAATATACACTAACACGCAGCCGCCAATTGGGGAGACGCCTCAAGCAACCAACCAAGGTGAAGAAGAAAATCAAGAGGAAGAAGAAGAACAAGAGGAAAACGAAGAAGAAGCAACCGAGCTTCCCATTGCATGGAGAACGAACAAGAACCATCAGCTTGACCAGGTAATCGGTAGCATCAACCGCGGGGTAAGTACTCGTAACTCACTTAGGGACACCGTAGGAAACATGGCTTTTGTTTCTCAAATTGAACCTACAACCATTTCCGAAGCAATAAACAATGGACATTGGACCTTGGCTATGCAAGAGGAGCTAAACCAATTCAAACAGAATGACGTTTGGGAATTGGTACGAAATGGGTGTTCCGTAACAAACTTGATGAAAATGGAATAATCACTATAAACAAAGCTAGGCTTGTAGCTAAATGCTACAATCAAGAAGAAGGCATTGATTTCGAAGAAACTTATGCACCCATAGCACGTTTAGAAGCTATTCGTTTACTTCTTACTTTTGCTTCGTCTATGGATTTTAAACTTTATCAAATGGATGTTAAGAGTGCCTTCCTCAATGGTTTTATTCAAGAGGAAGTGTATGTTGACTAGCCCCCGAGGTTTGAAGACTTTGAGTTTCCCGACCATGTCTTCAAACTCAAGAAAGCACTCTACGGCCTTAAACAAGCACCCCGTGCTTGGTACGAACGTTTGAGTAAATTTCTTTTGGATAGTGGTTTCCAAAGGGGAAAGGTTGACACTACACTTTTTATCAAGAGTAAAAACAATAACATCCTTTTGGTTCAAGTTTACGTAGACGATATTATATTCGGTGCTACTAACGAGTCTTTGTGCAAGGAATTCTCAACGCTAATGACAAGCGAGTTCGAAATGTCGATGATGGGCGAGCTCACGTTCTTTTTGGGACTCCAAGTCAAGCAAATAAAAAAAGATGGCAAGTTCATTTGACAAACTAAATATTGCAAGGAATTCCTAAAACGGTTTGAAATGGACAACGCCAAAGCCATGGTGACCCCGATGAGCACGTCCGACCATCTCAAAAAAGATGAGAAAGGTAAGGAAGTAGAAGTCAAAAAGTATCGAGGTATGATCGGATCCCTTCTCTATCTTACCGCTAGTAGGCCGGATATCATGTTTAGTGTATGCCTTTGCGTAAGGTATCAATCATGTCCGAAGGAATTGCACTTAACGGCGGTGAAATGGATCATGAAATACCTTGTTGGCACGGTTAACGTTGGACTGTGGTATCCAAAAGGCTCTTCTTGTCATCTCGTTGGTTATTTCGACTCGGACTTTGCCAGTTGCAAATTGGACCGTAAAAGTACGAGTGGACTTGCCACTTACTTGGTAGCTCTTTAGTTTCATGGTTTATTAAGAAACAAGTCAGTGTTGCGTTATCTACAACCGAAGCGGAATATGTTGCCGCTAGTAGTTGTTGTGCTCAAATCCTTTGGATAAAGCAACAACTCGTGGACTATGGCCTTAGTATCAATCACGTTCCACTTCGTTGTGACAATACTAGCGCCATAAGCTTGACGAAGAACCCCGTTCTTTACTCAAGGACGAAACACATTGACATTAGGCATCATTTCATCAGAGATCATGTTTTCAAAGGTGATGTCGAAATTGAGTTTGTTGAAACACACAACCAATTAGCTGACATTTTCACATGCAAAACCTTTAGAGAAAGAGTCGTTCTTCCGCATTCGTAGTGAACTCAGAATCCTTAACTCCACGATGATCTAATTTGTGCAGTTTAATACTCTTTTATCTCTATTTGAACGTTTACTAACTTGAGCGTCGGAGGGTTTTCTAACTCTTTTTTGCAGGGACAGTTCGAAGTGAAGAATTCTGGAAGTCAGGGGGAACCAGCGATGGGTGGGTTATACCATTGCTGGGAGGGAAGTTTATCTTTTCCAGAACTCCTCTTCTCATCGATGAGGACTTCTTCCCATCGATGGGTGTTTGACACCTTTTTTTAAAACACTTAACGGACTTCCAGAAACCCTTTACCCATCGATGGGTATTTTATCCCATCGCTTGGTGAATGACTTCTGTTAGAAATTTTTTCCCAGAACCTCCCCACCCATCGCTGGGAACATCCTCCCATCGTTGGGTGTTTGACACAACTTTTTAAAAATTTTTTTAACGGATTTCCAGAAGCCACCTTCCCATCGATGGGAGAATCCAACCATCGCTGGGAAGGCAAACTTGTTTTTCTTCTCGCTTTCCAGTAGCGACCCTCCCATCGATGGGTAGTTCTTACCATCGCTGGGAAGGCTGTTTAAATTCAAAAATTATGGCCGTTGGGCACCGAATTTAATGCCCAACAGCCATATTTTTTGAATTCACACGGTTTCATCCTCCTCTCCCTATATATTCACATCATCCTTGACCTTCTTAACACACCATTAACATCATAATTTCATTCCTTTAGCCTATTCTACTTATTTCATCAATCTTTCTTCAAAAACGCTTCAATCATGGCCGGAGGAAAGTCCAAGAGCAAAGCTTCCAAAAAGAAAAGCACCGTCGAAGCCTCAAGCTCTACGCCCCCGCCGTTTCCCTACCTGGACGGATCCTTCTTGGAGTTCGGGTCGGAGGAGGAACTCACCTGGTTCCTCACGCACTTCGCCAAGCGTCCGATCTGTCCGCCTCGCGTGCTCCTGGAGTTGTTTCCCTAACAAAAGGGGTACCACGACCTCGACAACCAACTCCAAACGTCGGGTTTGTGGCCCTTCGTCTCCAAGAGCCACACCTCCTACAATCCCGCCTATGTCTGGGCATTCTACTCCAATCTCCGCCATGACGGGGACATCATCCGCAGCAGCATCAATCTCTACGACATAGAGATTGATTCCTTTGCTCGGGTCGCAGGGCTGCCCATCCGCGGTGACGGCATCGCGACGTACGGTGGCGATGATTGGATCCTCAACAATGAGGCGACTTGTACTTATACTCCGACTTAATTTAAGGTCATCCCTACTTTTGTTGGAGTCATGATTATTCATATTGGATCAGTAGGTCATGCTCAACCAACAAAGGAGTTCTCCATTAGGTGGGTGGAATCTCCGCCTGATGGATCACGAGGTAGTTCAAGGATACATGTACGTATGTTTTTACCTGACTCTACCATTCCACTGCACCACATGGCATTACTCTTAATACTATCGCTTGAGTTGGTCCTAGAAATCCTTTAGGTAGACTTCCCATAGTTCACGGAGTTGGATCAACGCCCATGTAACCCGTGTTTCGTGTGCTGGATCAGCCCACTCTTACCATTAGATTCAAGGTTGGATCAACCACAGCAATTCTGAAATTCAAAATCGACAACGTCACAAGTACCTCACATATATCAATCGTGATAACAATTATGAGCAGGAATTTCAAACCTAGATGCATATTCTAGTGTCAGATGTCCACGTACTCACCTCGATAGATCTGATTTAGTTTAAAGAGTAAGTCACCCATAACGTTGCTAGGATTTTATCGGAGAATCGTCAGCTAATTATTGTTTCCCAGAACTAACTGCCATTGCCCGGACTTCCCGTCGCTACCTAACTGGTGCCGGAGTACCGTTTATGGTGCTCGTGTCAAGCCTCTTTGACCAAAGTAGCTTGGACATTGCTAGGAAACCATCGCCACCACTGCAAGTCCTTGGGGCGAAGATGTCTATGTTGGGTCCGCTTGCTATTGTTCCTAGATGCCATTAGAAGTCGCCAACGTCGTTGGTAGGATTAGCCACCAGAGATCACCGAAAAGAGAAGGATTGCAGCGACCGAAGAAGAACAAAGACGGAAGAAGGTTGGCATTGTTCAACGAAGAATAAAGAAAAGAACAAGATCAAACCTAAGCTATTACTCCATATACTCCGTATGTATTACTCCCTCTATCTAAAAGTTATCTTCCCATTCACTATTCAGGGGTCAAACGTTTTTCATTTTGTTGACTTATTTTCGTTGCCCATTTGATAGAATTATATAGTTTTGTAGATCTTTTGATATAGTTTTTAAAGATGTAATTTTTATTTTTTAATTCAACACAATATTTCATAAAAATTGATTTGAAAATAACTTCAGTTAAACATTGTAACACAACAACGGGAATATAATTGTTAGACGGAGGGAGTATTTATTATTGTTGTTGTTGTTGTTGTTGTCTTATTATTTAAATCTGTTCTTTTATTTATTTTACTGTAACACCTATTTTGTGCATAACTTTTTATAAATAAGTCCAAACTTGCCAAACTATATATGTGCCGTTGGTTATCTTTTTTACGAGATCTACCCAATGACCTAATTTTAAGTATAAAATTTCAACATTATGAATTACTTATTTTTATTGATATGATCGTTATTTTTATTACATCAATCCATCATATGATTCAAACCGCATACGGATGATTAAAATACTCATATTAAATTTTAATCCTTTAAAAGACTTACTTTCGTAAATAAATAAAACTTATATATTTCCAAAATAGCGATGAACTACTAGACCAGTTTCTCGGACTTTACAGTGGATACTGCATTATGCGATTCATGTGGCTCACCGTTAATATGTGTTCCTAGGCTTCCATATTGTTCGCCGGTGTAAGTTTGTTTTAGCTTATTATTGTAACTAAGATGTTTGTTTTATGATATAGAATAGGAAAATGCTAGAGTCACAAACAAATAGTTTACAAACTTAACAATTTTACCTTTTGTGGATTTTAAATTATCATACCTTTTATTATTTGAGTGCATCTTATTTTTTAGAAAATGTTAAAATGGCAAGTCCTTGAATTTTGTGAACTGTTTGCTTGTGACTCTAACATTACTCTATAGAATAAAATCATTAAACTTCTTCTTTATGATTATTTTGGATTTGTTGCAAATGTTTTAGTCATTGTGAAAGATACATTGAATGTGGTTTTTAAGTTGTTCTAGGTGTTTGACTCTACTGTGGCATATAAGTATTACAAGAGGTGGCAATCGGATCAACCGGATCAGTTTTGGGTTGGATTTTTTCGGTTCGGATATCTTTCAGTTATATGTTATAATCGGTTCGGTTCAGATTGGATCGGTTAAATTTCGGTTCGGATTTGATTCGGTTCGATAAATTTTTTGGTTTAGTTCGATTTTTAATTGGTTCAGATACGGTTCGGTTATAAATCGGTTCGGATAGATTTCGGGTTCGGATACAATTTAAGTCAGATATATTTTGGTTTTGGGTCTAGTTCGGTTCGGATATATTTCGGTTTCGGATCAAATATATTTTGGATATATATTATTTTCTAATTGAAATTTAACTATCAATATTTATTTTTATGTTTTATCACATTTATCTATCATCAATTCAATACCTCATATTATTTTTTATATTTTTCTAATTATATTATCTCTAACCTAAATAATCTTCCCTTTTTGACTTTTTAGTCATATCTTACAAATTTGGACTATAAATTGTGAAAACATATATATTTAATTATGATATGAATTTTATATAATTAAATTGATTTTAAAATTTAGTTTTGAAATATCAAACTTTTCTCACAACTACTAATATACTTATGCTTATAAATGCAGAGATAAGAGATAAATTCAAATAGTGTTATGTTCCATTTTAATATAATTTGGGTGCAAAATTTATAAATTATTGAGTGTATTTTGTTGAAAATAGATTAAATTAAATTTAATAAAGTGAAATATAATTAATTTTACACTTAAATGTAATGATGTAAATCAAATTTGAAAATGATAACACTAAATGCTGTTACTAGAGTCTTTTCAAAATGTTAACACTAGCATCTAATTTTATTGACTAATATTGAGTGAATTGGTTTGAAACTAATCAGATTTACTCTTAAATCAATAAAATTTATTATAATGGGATGAAATCAGGATAAAATCTAGTTATTCCATACAATTCGTCATATAATTCTTTCGTCTAAAAAAGAATATCACACTTCACTATTTAAAAATTATGGAAGTTTTATTTGTTTGTGCGTTATCATTTATATGTATAACTTATCTTTAATTTCTATATATAACAAATTTAAGGCATGAAATTTTGTACTTTTTTCAAGAAGATAATCCATTTTATGAGGGAATGATCAAGTAATATAATTAGCTCAAATGGTAAAATAAAAGTAAAAATTTAAAAATATAATATGCTTATTGAAAGAAAAACATAGTTCCAAATTTATCGATGTAGGTTCTAATCGGTTTCGGATATAATCGGTTTCGGATCTAATCGGTTTCAGATTTTGTCGGTTTCGGGTATTATCGGTTTTGGATCTAATCGATTTCGGATTTAATTGGTTCGTATATTATCGGTTTCGGATCTAATCGGTTTCGGATTTAAATCGGATATGAATTATTTAGTTCGGTTTCGGTTCAATTCGGATCATTTTGGGTTTTCGGTTATAGATCAGATATTTATTTTTCGGGTCATTTTGGTTTCAGTTTCAGATATTTCGGTTTGGATAATCGGTTCCGGTTCTGTTTTGCCAGGTCTAAGTATAACCAACTTGAAGAGATTAGAAAATTCTCTGCCTGCTGTTTTCCTGATGATTTAGTTTAAGTTCTCATGCATATGACTTTATCGTTGGTTTGTTGTGTTTATTTTGTAAGTGCGAATCTCTTAATGGTCATTTTATTAGTATATACTCCCTCCGTCCCAAATTATAATGCCTGTTCACTATTCACAGGGTCAAACTTTATTCACTTTCTTTCTCTATTTTCGTTAGTAATTTGATAAAATAAAATATTGTTGTCACTACTAGTTTTGTAGATCTTTTGATGTAGTATTTTGATATGTAATTTTTATTTTTTAACTCTATACCATTTGTTATATAAAATGATTTGAAAATAACTTCAGTCAAACATCGTAAACTGAAACAGGCATTATAAAATGAGAGGAGGGAGTACTATTTTTGTTATTTTGTTAGCTTGTAGGAATCTACTCCGGGGTATTTTGTAAAATTATTGCAGGTTTAGTTAAAGCGTAAAATTATTGTAGGTTTAGTTAAAGCGTATGTATTGCGTCGCGTTGATGCTTAATTGAAGTGAATATAATTGATCATTATTATGTAGTGGTGCAAAAAATATTTGCACTTTCCTGTTAAAATTTGTTATGTTCTGTGTTATTAAAAACATGCATCTACACTTTGAGGTTGAAAATGGGCTATTTAAAAAAAAATAGAGCTTTTGTATCGGTTATTCATTAATAACCGATTCAAAAACTCTTTCCAAAAATTAGCGTCAAAATTGGGAAAGCCTTTATAACAGATGCAATAGTCTTTCCAAAAATCAGCACCAAAATGGGTTAGACATTTTGCATCGGTTGTTTGCAAAGAACCAATGCAATAGGGTCTTCCTAGTTTGGACACTTATTTCTAGAAAGACCTTTTGCATTGGCATTTTGGCACTTATTTTTGGGAGGATCTTTTTGCATTGGTTATTAAGGAATAAGCGACGCAAAAGGGCTTCCAGAGTGCGAAAAATGGGTGCATAAAGGGTCTTTTGCAACGGTCAAATAACCAATGCAAAAAGTTTTGCAGTGATTGCATCGCAAAATTTTGCATTAGTAAAGAACCGACTCAAAAGGTAAACAACTAATGCAAAATTTACTTTTTGTAGTATTGAAAACAACTTTTCAACAAAGCCACCCGTGCACCTGTTCCAAATTTTTTGCATATTCACTTGTGATATCCATAACAAGTTCAATAGCACCTAGATTTACGTACTAGGAATATATATCAACCACTCTTTCTGAGTTTAGAAGAGTGCATGCATGCATTTCCTAGCTAATTAAGGAGTTGTGCAATATTTTGTGGAGAAACCTAACATCATTGGCCCCAATATAATAATGGTGGCGCGTAGTCGTGTTATCTAGAATCCATCCATGGTGAAGAATCATCAATCCACTGACCCCGTGTTTGATTACTTTCTAATTATTTCCTTTTGCGATTTGGTATAGGTACCTCTCTCTTGCAGGTGAGTCCGCATCTCCTATCCATTCGTAGTTCTTGAGAATAAGAGAGTATATAAAATTAATTAGCAGATCAGATCAAATATGCAATGTTATCCAACTTTGAGCTTGCTCATTAAAAAAATGATGATAATAAAATTATATATTCTTACCGCAAAATCTGCTTGAGCCTTCATCCCTTCCAAGATATTCACTGCAGATGGCCTTTCCCATGGCTTCGAACTAGTCATCTTCTTGATGAGAGTAATTGCATTTTTGTCTGCATTTCCTCCCATGCATTTTGGTATTCGTCGAGCTGTCCTAAACTTATTAACTTTGGATTCCATGCTTGAATTTTTGGCCCACACATGAGTGTGCAACAACATCCTGAAATATACTAGGCCAAGACTATAGATGTCCGCAGCCTCTGAAATCCTTTTTCTCGGCCTCATCTCAGGTGCCATATATGATGTATGCCCCTCTGCCTCGGAGACTCTACTCTCTTTTTCACAATCGACTAGGTGTTTACCTTAAAAAAGTTAAAAAACATTAGCAACCTGATATTTTCCAAATCAAAGTTGTTGTGTTAGTCAAAGTTGTAGTGTTTGCGGGGACACTACCCACCTAGTCCAAAGTCACCAAGTTTTGCATTTTTCTTATCATCCATCAAAATATTAGCGGGGCAAATGTCTCGATGGAGAACTCTTTGCTCCGACAGATAGGCAAGAGCCTCCAGAAGCTGGATAAAAATTCTGTCCGCCAAGCTCCGCTCAATAATGCCCTCTTTCTTTAGGTATTCATCTAGTGAACTGTGATTGTTGGGAATTAAAAGAAACAGTAAGCAATAATGCTCAACAAATAGTCCTCTAAAAATCATAGCATCCCATAACTAAACCCATAATCAACAAATTATTGCCTTGGACAATATTCCATCTGAACATGGAGCACACCCGATTCCAGCCAAGACTGAATGTTAGAGAGTATATGAAAGAAAGATAAAACATCAATACATATTTTGAGTGGCAGTAAGTATAACACTTTGAAATAAGCATAACACTTATGAAAAAAGTGTTAATCTTACATCATAAAACTTTACAATATGTGGATGGTCCATATCAGACAGTATATACGCTTCCCGTGTATATACATAAGTAAGAATCTGCAGCCACAAAGTTGTTACATTCTTGGTTTAGAGATCAGATCTGAAATGGACAATATAGAAAAATTAGATGGAATAGATGATGTAGAGAAGGAGATGAGAAGATATAACAAGAACAGAGGAGGGAAAGTAAGCATAGCACATTAGAAAGATAGAATGCGGCAGTACATCTGCACATATAGTAGTTGTAACCATGGTAGCTTAGCTAAATTCCACTTAAACCCTAAGCTCCTAAACTCACGACCTTAGACCCTAAACTATTATTCTAAGAAGCTAAGACAAGCTTATAAAAGAGAAACTAACGGATGATAATTGATTCAAAATAGTAATGTTATTTTAAAAAAACCTATACCTTCTTGACAGCATATAGTTGTTGATCAATCTTGTGGCGGCAAAGAAAAACTTTACCGAAACCTCCCTCACCTACATAACCATGCATGTAACAAACGACTTGAGATACATCAACCAAGTAACTATTTCATATAAATATATAATGCAATAATAGCAAAAGCCACACATGATATTGTCATAATGTCATCATAGATATTTTATTTTCTTTTGTTCAAATAATGCAAGAACTAAAGCCACCTTATTGTATTATTATCATTGCATGCTTCCAATTTTGAGACAATGACATATCTGAAGTACTTCTTTAATTAAGCTAAACAACACAAACAATTTGATAGGATTCAAATAAAAAAATACTACCTAGTTTAGAGAGCTCAGTAAATGTCTGTTGATAGCGGGAAACCTAAAGAAATTGGTGAATATCTTAGCTCAATCAACAATAAACATATTGATATAAGAAAATATCAATATTCCGAAATATACCTCAAACTTGGTGTCACCTTGACCGGATGCCCAATTTTTCTTTTCATTGTAGGAAGCCTCGCCTGTTAGTATAGCATAGCATAGATATGAATTCACAACATACTATTGAGAGAGACTAACGTAGTGTAGTAAATTGAGTGATTAAAGGAAGGATGATATGGAGTTCTAAAGTATGCCAACCACTTGGAAGAAGTGTTGTTATTTGATCGGAGAATTACAATCTAGTTGAATAAAAGAAACATTCATAATTAGCATTCAGAGAATCAGTCAAGCAGGCTCATTCATGCATGACTAGTAACTGCTACAAGTATCAGTTGTAGGCATCTTCCTAGCATGAAGTAATTCTGCAAATCAAATAAACATACATCTTATAACAGCTCTTATCTGAAGTAAATACCTTCACCGCCAATGCCTGATCGGCTGTTGTATGGTTGAGCACCATACCGAGGCCTGCAACCCACCGCCGCAATAGGCCTAACAATTCTGCAACTTGAAAGCTGTCTAAGCAGAGCATTCATCCTGACTCAGAGCTGTGGATGTTGAAAGTAATTTTATTGGTTTACTACACAAATTTATTAATTTTACAACAAAACCCAATTTCAGTAATATAGAGAGCACTAGTAGGGGTGTTAATGAGTGGCTCGTTAGCTACTCAAGATTGGCTCGGTCAATACATGAATTCGAGTTTGGATGGATATATTCGGCTCGTCTAAAAAACTATAGACCACATTAAACCAATATGAATGTCAACAAACAATTATCCAAGATTCGAACAACAATTCATGACATAATCCAAAAGTCTAATCACGTCCAAAACAATTTCACTGTATATTCCATCAAAGTTCACACAACAATACATTACGTAATAAGACTCAAATAACACATAAATATAGGGTTTATCAACTTTGAATATCTAATTTCAAGCATCCAACCTCTAATCATTTTACCCAAAAAAAAACCTCTAACCATTCCTTGAAGTTTGGACCTTAGAAGTCGAGCTTAATAAAGCCGAGATTGATCTCGGCCAAACAAGTTTTGAGTCAAGTTCAAGCCTGAAACTCTGAGCTCGAAAGAGCTCGAGATCAGCTTATTTGAGGCTGGTCTAGTTCGAGCAGCCTCATACTCTACTCGTTTACACTCCTACAGAGCAGGCAGCTTGAATACTTGGCATACTCACGGACAAAATCAAACGAATAATCGGTGACCTGAGAGATTCTAATCAGACGGAAATCCCGCTATGGCTCGCAGCGGATGTTCTCCTGATCAGCTCTCGCCTGCCATTACACAAAATCATCGTCACAGCATCAGTTATTTGCGATGTCGCATACAATAGAAGATCAACCATCAAGTAGGAGTTGGAGACCACTACGCCATACCCTCGTCAGAGCTTACCTGTTCAGATATCAAAATTAGGGCAGATGGCAGGACTCAAATTACACTACTCTTATACCCCGGAGTAATACTCTTGGAACTTTGTTTTCTTATTTTAATTACTTATTTCATAAAAGAATATAATTTTTCAGCTTTAGTTTTATAAAAATTTTCATATACTTTTTTATTACATATATTTCAATTTTAAATTTTATGCGTACAATTAAATAAATTAAATTGAAAATAAAGTTGGTCAAAACTCGTAACGCACAATCAAAATATCTTTGGTGGATGGAGGGAGTATTATACAACCAGCTATTAGGCCTAGACACGGTACCGGTACGGTACTATTACCGGCAACGGTACCGCCGGTACCAGCTACCGTCACCGCCGGCCGTTACATCACCACGGTTCCGGGAACCGGTACCGGCACTGCCCCCCTCACAGAGGATCAGTCAAGCAGGCTCACACAACAATACATTACGTAATAAGACTCAAATAACACATAAATATAGGGTTTATCAACTTTGAGTATCTAATTTCAAGCAGCCAGCCTCTAATTATATCACCCAAAAAAAACCTCTAATCATTCCTGGAAGTTTGCACCTCTTATATATCTAAAGATAAATCAAAGACACCAAACCAATATGAACGTCAACAAACAATTATCCAATGTTACAATTTTATTGCATGATAGAAAACAGATTTTTCGGGTTGGTATCGGGACAGTCTCCATCGATTTCCCTTTTTGTGCTCACCCCTACGTCAAAGTGTCAACTGTTGCTCCACCTTCCTGCAACAATTCTTTGTATAAAAAAAAACAGAACTATTCCAAATAAACATTAA
Source organism: Cuscuta campestris (assembly GCA_900332095.2). Taxonomy (NCBI): domain Eukaryota; kingdom Viridiplantae; phylum Streptophyta; class Magnoliopsida; order Solanales; family Convolvulaceae; genus Cuscuta; species Cuscuta campestris. The sequence goes on from OOIL02000526.1 coordinate 812,647, forward strand.
AGAATATCTAGGTAGACCAAGAAACATATATTCAGAAAGAAATAAAAAAAGAATGGACATTTTACATGAACATGATTATGGGAGTAGGATTTCCTGGAGAAGGAGGATTTAAATCTGCAAGGTCACTGGCTCTGTCTGTTAGAGCATTTAGGTCATTTACAGAGCAGAGTTGCATATTTTCAACGCCAGCTTGTGTCTTGATTAGCTCTAAGTTTTCTTCAAGTAACTTCATCTCTTCAAAAGGTAGTTTCGACTCCAAAGCTCCAATGCCAAATTCAGAAGTCTCATCTTGCTTGAATCTTATAAAAGGCATGCAAAGCTCCAGAGGCTGAGATAGAGAGCTCTTTTCCAAGGCATTCATTATTTCTCTATTGGGTGCAAAACAACCTTTCTCCTTATTATACTTGCCCCGCAATATTTTCAAGCATTCTGCGTTCCATCCATCAAATTCCTCTTTCACAACCACTACAACTACCACCCCCAACTTCTCCGCATTGCTTCCCTTCTTTGACATTTTTTTACGAAGCAATTTTCTTATCCGGGATATCAACTCCTGCATATACTTATTCGCCCACTTAAGATTTAAATCTGGCTCTTCAGCTTTAGGCCAACCCGACGCTTTAACTACGAACCCTTCTTTCTTTAAAAGTGTCCTCCAAACATACTCAGCAAAATGAGGACATATAGGTGTGATAAGACGGACTTGGACATCTACAAATCGCAACAGGAGATCACGGTTCATCCTGGTCGGACCACACATCAATCTGTATTCATCTCGCGAAGCTTGAAGATTGTAAAACCCCGTCTTCAGAGCCTCACGGAACATGTAACGCTCATAGTTGACTTTTGTATTTCTTACTGCAATATTCATCTCATTATTAAAAACCCGATCTGCAAATGTATATTTACCTCCTACCCTTAAAGACGACTCGGTGGTATCCATGACCTCTTTGATCCATGAGAGTTCTTTAGTAAGCCGCAAAACTGCAGCATTGGCAACACTTGACGAAAAATTTGCATCATCAAGACCATCACCAGCATCAGCTAGAGCAAATCTGATGGCATCAGCACCGTACTCTCCAAGACTATCGCGCAAAGTCATGAAGTTCCCATTACCCTTGGCCATTTTCTTAGCATTCAACATGAGGTGACCATTGCACCTGAAGCCACGAGGCCAATGGTTCTTGGGCAAGAGTGCCGTGTGATTGTATATGCAGAACATTAAATGATTTTGAATAAGATCCTTGCCTGAAACCCTGAGATCAAAAGGATACCAGTATTCAAACTCTTGTTTCATCTGATTGAGAACTGAAGAAGGAATATCAGAGGATTTAGGGTATGGACCGCTACTAAAAACGAAGTCCCAAACATCGCCTGTCATTTGTTCGGGTCTTATGGATGAGTTCGATCGTGAACCATAAATATCACCTCCATGCAGAAGATGAGAAACAGTGTAGTAAGCCATATATAGAGAAGAATCAGAAAGTGACTCCACAAGAAACTGTTCATCCCAAGGGATCCGAGTTCCAAGCCCAAATGATCGTGAGCATGCCCATTTGTTAAGCCAACTTAATGAATGCTCAAACCAGTGTCTAGCTTCGTCAGAGTATAATTTCATGCTCAACAAGCATTCCTCGGCCATTTTCTTCCACTCAACTTCACCATATGTGATAAACCATTGCTCTGTCAAAGCCACAATGCATTCATCACCGGATCTTGATATGACTTGACTCGCCGGTTCGTAATATAGAATTGCTTGCTGTGTTTCAATCAGTGATTTGCTGATCAGTGGCTTTACTATGTTGATTCGCTTTCCCGCATATTCCCCAACAAGCAGCTTTCCCTCGAGTGAATCAATTAGTTTTGCTGCTTCTTCAAGCTTCACCTTTTCATTCTGACTAATAATTTTCATATCCTTACAAACTTTCTCTGCAGCAGCTTCATCACCAAACCCGTCAACAAATATGATCGGTGTAATCTCTAACGGAAGCACCCATTCATCTTTCAAGGCATACTTGTTTCTAAGATTAGGCTTCATTTTCAAGTTGTGCAACCAGATGTAATCGAGGGGCACATCACTAGGTACACTGGTTAGAATTCCTGTTCCCTTGTCAACAATCTGGGTGTTCGTTGTTGCCGGCATTGGAAGAACATAAAGAATTTGGCGAAATGACATTGGGAATTTCAAAGGGAGTCCAATCAAATCATATCCTGTCAGCTCGAGTAAGCAACTGGTCTGCTCGGGGACTTTAGATAGCCCCTGGTATGCAAGGTTAAGAGCAGCTCGATGGCAAAGCACCAAAACATCAGTATCATTGATTTCAAAGGCTCCGTATCGACCCTCGGGTGACACCCATGCATTTGTCAACCCATACATCGTTTCGGGCCTCGAAGTCAGGGCAGCCAAAAATACATTTTTACCCTCCAAAGCTGCTTTCATCTTCGGAGAATTGAATGGTGCCACCATCTCCATCTTTATGAGGGTGTATTCCTGAGGTTGAACTCCTTCCCCTATTGCTCTGTCATGGTCTGCACATGGTTGACCATCTAAAGGAGAGTATATTGTATGCCGAGCTTCCTTAACTATCTTCCCCATTGATTTCAGCTTGTTCATTTGCCACCTTACAAATGAATCAAAAAATGGGTTTATTTCTGTAGTAACAAAGGACCGTCTCCAGTCACAACCTAACCCGAAGGCCTTAAGATCATCCATGGCAACATGAGGAAAGTAACTCAACCATTTTTGTGGATCTTGAAACTTTGATATTTCATTGTCTTGAATGCCAAGATCATGCATAATCTCCCACTGGTACTTGAGCCTATTATTCTCTTTTATGTTAGGAAAGAGTGGAGGATCACCATACTGTTGGATTTCCCTTGCAATTTTATCAGCTGCTGCCTTGATTGGCATGCCAGTGCAGTGAAAAGCAAATGGCAGCAACACATTCATACCATTAAGTCTATGGTATGCAGCTGCAAATTCGAGCTTTGAAATCGAGAAGCCATGTCCGAGATGTAAGACACCATTCATATAAGGGAAAGGAATATTGCCAAAGAACTTTTTCCTAAGTTGAGGAGGCTCCTCACAAGAATCAGCTTTGAAAACATTGGCTTCTTTCCACCATGTCTGAGCTGTGGACTCAATCTCCAACAATGTGTTTCTTCTTGCATAGCTTATTGTCTCCTTAGTCATCATCCTAGTGATAAAACAACATGGAAGATAATGATGATGATAATAATGACGACAGCATAATAGGCTAGACAAACCTAGAGTTCTGAAAGCCCAAAGTTAACAACTACAACCCGGAAGCAAACGAGCAAAAACCCACTAACAACCTAGCACAACAAGAACATATTAAGCTAGAAACCATTTTCAAGACGGGGAATTTTCTGACATGTGACACAGTGTCAACATGGCACTACGAACCATACCATTTATTCTAATAGAGAAGAGTTCCAAGAATGAAGAATGTATGCTATATGTATTTATGATAAAATGTAATTATGTATATATCATTGCTTGCATAGAATCAAACTTGTCCATCACTAAAGTGAAGAAATGGCAAAGTCAGGCTTATCTAAACCAAGGATCGTACTCATAATGCATATGGTTGTTGTTCCTGACCCAAGCCAAGCTATAGACTGAGATGTGTGATAAGTGCCCTCTTACTTCCATTTCTTTAAAATTAATAGTAGTTAGAGATAATGTGAAGTAAGAATTAATGGATTAGTCATCTTATTTAAATTAGAACTCCTACGTTGAATATTTGTAGACATATATTTTTGAACCATATACGGTGGTGTTTGAATACAATTTCGTAAGAGGCAAACAAATGCACTGATTGGCCAGCAGAAATCTTAAAATTAAATTACAAGTCGATTCAATTTTAAATATCAAGTTAACACAAATTTAAAATGAAGTACCTATGAATGATGTATGTGCTATAGCACAATACCCTCAGCTTGGAATGGAAAAAATGCATCTTTTATTCTGTGTCAAATCGACGACAATTCTCCAGGATCCAAAAGGAATGACCCCTTGCAACTTATTTATGATTCATCACTGCAACCAAATCATTACTCCTCTTATTTTGGTCCATTTTTTCTTATTTTTTCCTTATACAAGGAGTGCTGCATACAAAAAAAACCTTCAAACGGTTAGATTGACCAACAACAGCATTCACCCATCCAATGAGTCAAAGGCGAATAACACACAAGTTGGTCATAAAACATAGAAAGTATAACTGAGCATTAAAAATATTGACAATTTGAAAGTTAAATACTACTATAAGGTCTGCATATAAGTTATATTGTAAACTTCTGTAATTTGAAATAATTATATCAGGGACGGTCCGAAACATATTCTACCTTATAGTTATACAATTTAAATAATTTTCATAATAAATTAATAATTATAGTATTTGTTACAACAAAATGTGAAGAAAAATAATCTAAACAAGTCTATTATTATATCTATAAAAGCACAGTTAATTTTGACATTCCTTGCCAATTTGGCCGCCATTTTGGTTGAATCTAATGTCTTAGAAAGATTTACATACGTGGCTGGATTACAGCCCTTAAACAGGAAAGAATGTATCAAGAACCATACATATTACCAACCGAGGAAGTGGACAATCTTTAAAAAAAACCCGAACAGAATGGATCTAATTGCAGGGTGCAAATCTCTAATCCATCAGCATGTCCCACTATCAAACAGCACAAATGCATTTAATCTTGAATTACCAGCGATAAATTGAATGAATAATTTATTATGTAAGAGTAGAAATTCGTTTCACTACACATTTCATAAGAAGGGCTCTCTTGTTCATTTCACTACACTTTTCATTCTAAAAAAATACAGTGCAGGATTTCTGTACAAGACAATGTCTCCACGATTTTGAGGTATAGCGGATCTAAATTGTACACCGTAAATTTTTTAGGCTTAATGCAAAAACTAATTTTCTCTTTTTGAGTCATTTTTCCATTTCCATAGAATTAATTCCCAAGTATAAGACCATGTTTAATGGGGGTGGAATATATGGGGTTAGTTCGGCTTATACAATATAAAATTTGAGGACTGTAGAAGACAGATGAGATGTTTACTGGTAGGAGTGCATTTCTTGTGATCCAGACGTACTTTAAGCACCATGTCTTTATGATGGACTACCATATCACATGCATATGCACTACATCATGCATAGAAAACTCAATCAGAGATGGATGTGACGAAAAGTTTCATATAAAACGAAGAGTTTTAGGGGGAAAACTAATTAACTTTTCATGTTTATCTTAGTCGCTCTTGTGCGATATACATACGAGATCATATTGCATTACTGTTCCTTACTTGAGCCTCGATGTACCTGAAACTTTCTCAGATCAAGACTCAAGATGAAAAAGAATGTCAACAGTGACAGTCTTTGCCCAAGGAAGAGGAAAAGAGGTTCGGGAGAATGAAAGTAAAATTATTGAGACCAGGCCTCTTAAGTAGTTACTCTGCTGTTTATCAATATATAAAAGAATGTAATTCATTGGCATTTTTAAGTCTCTTCAAGTCTTTAAAAATGTTATAGTAAATTTAAAAATCACATTTTTTGGTAGTTAGCACAGTGAGTTTACATATGAATTTTGAAAGATAACATGGGAGCCTTTAACATTGGTTTTCAATCAAAGAATATATTCAGCAGAAAAGCGCTAAATTTTCCTACTTAAAAATGTATTTAATTTGAAAGACCCATCTGCTCTTTTTTTTAACACCGGGTTCGCAGCACCGATTTTTAAATGCATTAAATTATTAAAATACCCCACTTAGCTTAATTCCATGTAAAGAAAGTGTTTTCCTAGATATAACACTTCCTTTTCAATAAGAACTTGCTTATAGCACAAGGCTTTGATTCTGAACATACAATTGCCCTAAAGGTGGGTTATAGTTAAAGATTGTATTTTTTTATCCAATTTTTATCTTCTACACATTTTATACCCCCCCCCCCACCCAATAAATATCTTATCGTAAATTAAAGTGGCATTTCTGGGTAGTTAGAAATGAGTTTATACAAGGATTTTGAAAAACAATGGGGATGCCTTTGAAAAAAAATTCAATCAAGGAATATATTCAGATTAAAGGTAGTATAATATAATACTTGGTCTTATCACAGACACTGCCCACTGAAATACTGTAAGCTGCAAATTTGACAAAAAAAGACACTAAGATTTATAAGTTCACAATGTGAATCAAAGCAATTAAAGGAGAAAGTGCTTGCAATAGTGACCTATACAACAATTTTTTAAGTTGCTTATCCATGCATCTTTCTAATTAAGATCTACATCAGATGATATTACTTAACTTATAGTCAGGTATTTGCTTGAGTCAATGAGAGGTTGAATACATAACCCGGTAACAATTTATTGACAGAAGAAACTCATATAGCAATCAACTCGAGTTATTTAAATTTGAGTAAATTTTACCTGTGCATAATTGCTGGGATACAAAATCTGTTGAACTTGATTCTCCCGAAATAGTCCCACCTTGAACGCTGTCCTTTGGAGTTGAGCGCGTGTGCCTTTGTTCTATTGCACAGTGCCCAAAAGAATGGATGGCCTAATTTTTTGAGAATTTCATTGTTAGTGCTGTGGCCCAAATTTGATTAATCTCTAGCTCATATGCTACTCCCCAGTCCAGCGCATGCACGACTAGTCCACTACGAAATATCCCAACTCATGCGAAGCCGTTAGCCACAAAGTCACAAACAATCAAGCCGTTGATGAGGCGACAAATGGACAGAGAAGGCCACGAAGGAGGTGGCATGCGACGACAGCGCTCTTGCAGGTCGCGGCTAGTGTTTGCGATTCTCGAATCGGCGGCATTCGGGTGCAATTTCTGAAAAGTGATGCACCCATACCAATTTTGCACCCACTAGATTCGACCCATGTGCGTTGCACGGCAGAAATTTAATATTTAAAAATAGTGATGAATTGTCAAAGAATAATTTTAAAGTTCAAGACAATATTTTCTAGGTTATTTTTTAGGGGTAAGTGGACATAATTAGAAGTATGATTTGAAGTATTTCTTCATTACCAATCAATATCTCCGATATTCCTCCGATCCATTTGTCATACATAAAACTGTAAAATATATTTTACCATGACTGAATATCAATTTTTAAAAGTTAGCCAACATGAGACAATGATTGATAGTAATAATTGGTAGTCTTCTCTAAAATCATGGGAGGCCCGGAGGGTGTGCAAAGTGGCCAACCGCACAGGGCACATTAAAATTTAGGGCACCATATTTTTAAATTTGTTAATAATTTTAAAGAAAAAGTATTCTAAAAATATAAAATATGGCACAAAATGTAAATTTTGGACCGGGCCAATTTTATTTTTTCATTTTTCGGGGCCGGCCCTGTCTAAAATTTAAATGAATTTCTTGTATCTAGATGAGTTAACATAACGAAAGTCTTGAAATAACAACTTTGTCCCCTAAAATTTTGTCAAATTAATTTTTTTTATAATAAAGCAAAATACTATTAAACCTTACAACTCTAGTATGGAGTACTCCGTATATCTTACCCAATTCAAACCTACCAATCATGCCACCCATCCTTTACAGTGTGTTTGGTTTGAGGTAGGGGGAGGTAGGCTGAGGTTAGATTTACACCCTACTTTGTTTGGGAGAAAAAAATGAATTAGATAAGAGGAGGTGAATGGAGGTAACCTTACCTCTTAACACCTCATAACAGTGTAAATTTGGCTACCGCGTTTTCCGCGATCAACCAAGGTCATCGCTTCGCAATCCAACATTTTCCATATCTGCCCCTCCTCTGCTTCGCCTCCAGCCGGACGAAACGTAGCTCCCCTGTGCGATTCTCCCAGATTTGACGCAAGTTTCTTTCTACGGAGTAATTTTTTTAGGTTTTTTTCCTCTTTTTTCAGCTTTCTTTGTGCCCTTGACTTTTTGCTGGTTTTGTTCCATTTTTTCTTTATTTGCTTTTGCTTAAGCTTCTGCTTTCTTTTCCTTTTTCTTTCTATTTTGTGTGTGTATGTTTTTTTCGTGTTCTTTATGGTGGTTTTTTTCTTCTTTTTTTTCATGTTTGTTGTAGTGGTTTTTTTAATGTCTTAAAGTATTCATTTAATTTCGAAATTTTTTATTTAAAATTTAAAAACTTTTCTAATAAATTAAATAAAAAAATGTTTGAAATTGATGCAAAAATAATTTATTACATTTACCTTATAAATAATTGTCAAAATATTAAACAAATAAAGAAAAACAAGTATAAGGATATTTAAGTAATTTTATTATTTATCTTACCTCACATTACCTAGTAAATATCCAAACACAAATTTTCAATTCATTACCTTACTTTACCTACCTTTAATTACCTACCTACAATTACCTACCTAATAAAACTTTACCTACCTCAATCCAAACACACCCTTGAACAATACGGAGAATTCAATACGCAGCACCTACTCGCCGACTTACCATCTCTCGAACTTTATCTTATTGTGATAGATAAATCGTCAGTCGGTATATTGCTGAATGGCACAGGTACACCGCCGATTGTGTCTGTCTATCACCTTATACAACAGATAAGCCGTGGTTGGTGGCTAGCGGCTGTCTTTTTTGCATTCTTCTTCTTCCACTCGATAATACTAAATTTCTTCTTAGATCTGGTATTTTTAGTTTTTATATACCGTTTTTTCTTTATTTTTCTGGGTTTGTTCTTAGATTTGGGTTTTTAATGTTTATATACTCCTTTTTCTTGAACCAACTTATTATCTGGTGTTTCTTCGTGGGTCTAAAGTGTATCTGCTCTTACATATGTTCTGAAATCTGGATTTTGGAGTTTTTGATAATTTTGCTTAAAAATCCTCTAAAAGTTCATCCATCTGTTTTTTATTTGACTTCACCCTTATTTTAATCTGTAGATTAACATGAATTTTCAATTTTTAGCTTCCAAAATATGTTATTTTTTGAAAACTAAGTTTGCAAATCAAGATTTAGATCTCCAATGTGAATATGTCGAAAATGGTTTTTTTGTAGTGCTAATAAAAATTTTCAAAGATTATTAAAAATTGAAAAACAATCTTCCCATGTACTGTTACATTAGTCAACCAAATTGAATATGTTAGTATGTCTTGCATTTGGTGTTAATATGCAGTTCTTCGTCATGAGATTATGCATTTTAATGTTACACAGTACAAACTCAATTTCTTAAAGAAATGGTTTGCCTGCCTGTTGGATCATATGTATGTATCACCATGCCTTGTTTTCACTGTTTTTATCATGTCATCATGCTCATTTTTATTTTTATCATTTTCAATCCTTGAGTCTGTTGTGTTCAATCCTTGTGTAGTTTGCAATATTGAAAATAATATTGTAGAAAAAAGTATAAAAATTTATTGCAAAGAGGAAGAACAAAAAATAGTGTATCGAAGAGGAAGAATTTTCTAACCTTGGAGGCAGCTTATTAAGTTTCAATTGTTTTCCAATTGAGTTTGAAAATATAATATGGAGTATTTCAGTCTATTTATAGCGTGAATTTTGTAATAGCTACAGTGCATTTACTGCTGCCCATTGCACTGTTTATATAGCTGGACATGTAGGGACGACTCTAGGTGTAATAAATGTTGAGTGGACTTCTATTATTCCAGCGTGCGGCTCCATAAGAGATTTGGTGTAGATTTTGTTTATAAAGTTTCTAACCCAACTTGCAATCAAAGCTACCCTGGATATGCCTAATTAAACAGCCAGCCCAATACAGTCAGCCCAAATTTCAGTGACTCGGCCCAATAAATTTGGGCGGGAACACTGTAGAAAATCACATCTTACCATTGTATATAGTAAGATTCCAATTTTGTACTCCCTCCGTCTCCCTGTATTTGTCCACTTTCATTTTTACACATCATTCAATGCACTTTTTTAATCCATTTTATCTTGTAATTTGTATATTAAAAAATTATATATTAATAATCTATATGTTAAGACAAATCAATCAAAATCACACATGACTATATTTAGGCTTACACGTTGAGAGAATTTGATGAGTCAAAGTGCTTAAATGAACAGTTCTAAAAGTCAAATATGTACAAATATAAGGGGACGGAGGGAGTAAGAAAAATGCCCTACTCCATAGGGTGTTGTTATTGGCGCTCCAATTTTTACTAATGGCGCTCCACCCATCTAATTTTTTTAGATATAGACATTTATACCCCTTCTAGTTGAGTTAGAAGTACTCCACTCTCTCTAAAAAATTCTTGTTCTATTTCTTATGCATATTACTTCTTCTGTCCCTAAATATTTGCCACACTTGTATTTTTGAGGCAAAATATTAAGTTTTTTTAATTCATTTTATTTACGTATTAGTATAGAAATAAAAATTAAAATTTACATATCAATATAATACATGAGAAGTTCTTCGAAATAAGAGGTGTTAAGAATATTTTATTTTATCAAATAACAAATGAAAACGTAAAAATAAACAAAAGTTCTCGCAATCTCGCGAGTGCCGAAAAAGCAAACATTGCAAATAATTTGGAACGGATGGAGTATAAAATACTTCTATTTCATTTAAAACATCTAAAGTACTCCAAAAAAACTTCTCACGTAATAAACAAAAAATATGGTGCATTTTAGGTACAGAGTATTATAGATTTGTATAGAAGTAAAAATTGTAAAATAGAAGTTTAGCGGGTCCAACTAAATTTGTTTTAACTTTTTATAATTATGAAAAATTAATAAATTTATTTTCAAACAAGTATACAAATAAGTAAAATAAAGTAATTTTAAGGTTGAAATATATCATAAACTAATATAATTAATATATTTCAAATGTTTTACCTTTATATTTTATTTAAATTGTCAAAAACTAAGTCAATCAAAAGCTCAAGCTTGTTGTTTCGATCTAGAAAAGTTTTTTTTTAATATTTTAACATGCTCCTCTCGTGCAGACATAGTCTTTTTCGAGTCTTGCACATGAAACTTTAAATTTTTTTTAAGTGGGTGGCAATGAGTTTTGAAATCGCGGCTTCTTGATCATCAAGACACTGATATCATGCAAAAGAACCAACTCAACTAAAAGCTTAAATTTGTAGTTGTGACAATGTAAAGATTTTTTTATTCTAACACAAATAATCATTTTTTATTTTAAACCAGAATCTTTTTGGCACCGGGCATAAATAATATTTTTTATTACGGATGCTCTTTTAATTTATCAAAATATATTTCAAATAATATGAGATTTAAGAAATTATTACAAGAAAATCGATGATATCCCATAGTAATATTGTGAGACAGAAATGTAGAATAGATAACGTACCTAAAATAATAAAGATAAGGAATATAGGACTTCTTATATACTCCAATTGGGAAGGGCATAAATGTCCATGTATGAAAAAAACACAAAGGTGGAGCGCCACTAACCAATAGTGGAGTGCCAATATCAACAACCTACTCCATATTTGTACCCCACTTTTTTTTTTGAAACATATTTGTACCCCACTTTGTATTTCAAAACATTACCCTAACATTAAACATAGATGCAAAACTGGTATTATGCTAGTGTTGTACCTACATTTAGTGTCAAGATAAAGCTTTGTGGTACAAAGTGGGTACAAATATGGGGTACATGTAACATGCTCCATTTTGTAAATCTATTCACATGAAAAAATTATTTTTTTTTTGTTTTTCAATAAAAAAAAAGCATATTTGACTAATAAGAAAATATTACTCAAATTCTTTTAGTTTTGATTTTTGAATCTTTTCCTTTTTGTAACTTGTGTGATTGTTGAATTTGTTGGAGTCTCTATATGGTGGTACTAGAAGTTATAGTCAGGTAGCACTCATTTTGGGTAGAGTAGTACTTATTTTCGTACAAAGTACAAATATTCATTTTGAAGTAAAAAGAGTTTTAATTTTGAAATAACATAGTGTTTATTTTGAATCAATGTAGTGCTTCATGCTGTAAATTAACCACCCGGGCAAATTGTACTAGACCGAGTCTTGGATAGTTTGCTGAGTTTAGAGAATGAAAGGTGCATGAAAATAGAGAGTGACTGGTAGGACTGTATGTGGAAACACTTGTAGTCCAATTGTTATTAAATATGTAGGAGGGTACTCGGATGTAATACACAATATGCTCAAAAGAGATAAAGTTCAGATCCCTTCATTTTAGGGTAACAGAGGTATTTATAATGAAATGGAGGGGACAGAGTGCCGCGGGTGCACATCAGTTCACGTTCTTAGACAACGCGAGGTGACTTCCTCTTGTCCCATATCATTTTGTCTATTCCCTTGTTATCTTGTGCATATGACACCTCGTTTGGCGCGTAGCGACCAGCTGAGGATGTTGGAATATTCTCGTGATCTTTCGTTGAAAATTTGTCACTGCCGTCCAACGGACTTTGGAGTTATTCATGCCAACACTTTCACATCGTAGTATCCAACCCGGTAGATTTTTCTCTCTTTTGTGTTCTGAGGGGCTAGAAGACCACCAGCTTAAAGTCACGTACTATGACCGGTAGGTCTATATTTTGTATTGGCCGACTTTCTCAAACCCGACCGGTAGTCTATTTTTAGTTCAAATCTTCCATTCTGATATATTTGAATCTGATCGGTCAGATGTTGTGGACACGAATTCTAACCGGGTCCTAGGTGGAAAACACTCATCAATAAGTCATCCACTACTCGGCCTTGTAAATTTATCAAGGGCGAGAATGAGGAGATGTACACATTGATTCAGGGTACACATTGATACCCACAACTACATGGATGCAACCAAGAGGGAAGCGGTAGTTCCGAGGAATGACTTTGTATTTTTTAAACTGTAATTGGTTTTTTTAGGTCAGCGATATATAAGCTCCTTCAAGGGTATCTTTACGATTCTTTACCTCATCCCTTTTTTTTGAACCGTCAAGATATTAAATGTAGTCATTTTTGTACTATTCATTTTTCATTATTTAAATAACAACTACATTTTTAGATATTCTAATTGTTAAATATATTAAATATATTTAATATTATTGTATTATGATTTGTTTCCATACTTGTATAGCTTTCCTAGAATACCTCTCCTACCATAACTAGGATTGAGATGTTGTATATATACACATGTACTCTTCACATAATTAATCAATGAAAATACAATTTTTCATGGTATCAGAGCCACACCAAAAACCCTAAAATTTTCTCCCCTTAGTTTTGGCCTCCTCCTTCCTTCGCCACACAGCAGCGCCGCCGCCCCTCCTCTTTCTTCTCTCGGCCGGCAGCTCCTCCTCTACAATGACCGACAGTGAGGTCACATCTCAATCCTCCAGCCCAAAACCTCCACATCTCGCTTTCTCCGTCTCAAATGTCAAACTTCATGTTCCAATTCAACTCAGTTTTTCTCAACCAAACTATAAAAAGTGGAGCTGCTTGTTCCTCCTTCTAGCACGGCGGTTCAATCTCCAACTTGATGCTATTCTCCAAGGATGGATTCTCTCCACCATCACAGATAAGGTGTTTGATCTCGTTCTCTCTTCTCTCTCTACTGCATCTGCCCTCTGGAAGCTGATTCATGATTTGTTTCACGACAATAAGCATGCTCGAGCCATGCAACTCGAGCATCAATTTCGCACCACCGTCAAAGGATCTACCCCCATGGCTGCATATTATCAAGAGCTCGGGAATATTGCGGATTGGTTAGATGACGTTGATGCCCCCGTGTCTGAGCACCAACTAATACTTCAGATGTTGCGCGGCCTTGTTGGGGACTTGTCGTAAGGTCCAAAACAAATTAAAAATTTATAAAATATCCTTAACTAACCCCCAATATATAATCAAATAAAAACTATAGCTAGAGCAAATAAGGGTCGATCCCACGGAGAAATGTTGTACTTTTTAAAACCAATTTAGTATGCAAACACATTGTCACGAAAATAAAAGTAAAACTAAATACTACACAAAAGATAACACTTATAAAACTTATAATATAAACTTATGCTAGTATAACACAAAAGAGGGGGGGGAGGGGGGTTGTTGGATTAAAAGTAAATATTTTTTATTTTTTTATATTTTCTTATTTTTTTGGTTTTTTTTTTTGATAAAATGGAGGAAAACAAGCTCAAAAGATAATCAACTTCTCCAACTAAGGTAACCCAAGAAACACCGCCAAAGACCCAAAACAAAATTAAAAAGCGAACGAACACGAAACGAACATTACACGTATAATAGGCACGTAGACAATATATTATGTAACTTACGCACTTAAGAATAGAAAAGAATTCAAAGGCTCGAGTTGATTCATATCCTTGACCACATATAGAGGATCGTCAACTCTCTATAAGGCCCGGAGTCAAAGATTCAAAGGCCTTTTGGTTACTTTGAACCCCCACTCACCTCAAGCGCTCAAACAATGATTCCAAAAGATGAAAAAGTTTATAAAAGAGCGAATCTTTCTTTCATTCTAACTCCCATGCACAAAGTATTCTTGAAGAACATTTGATACACTTAAATAAACGTTAACGTCTAATGATGAAAATATTTTGCAGGTCTCCTTGAACTACTCAAGCATAAGAATTGTATTCCATTCACATAAGAAAAACATTACATATTTTCATTAAATCAAGAGTTGTTTATTGCGCTTAAACAATCCCAATTTTTATGAAAATAACAAACAA
>OOIL02000526.1:827860-855308 GCA_900332095.2 Cuscuta campestris
ACTTGAACTGCACTTTGGCTTTTTTGCTACATTTTTCTCCAAAAAAATAAGATATCTAATAATTTTGAGTTAGGAAAAATAAAATAAAAAGAAGACAATAATAAAATGTTAAAAAATAATTAAAAACCTACTATTTTTAAAAGAAAATTAAAAGATTGTAAAAATGAGAATTAAAATAAAACTAAGCTAAAATACTAAAAATTAAACTCTAAAAATATTAAAAATACCTAAAATTGAATAAATAGAACTAAACCAAACCCAGTGATGGTGTAAATTACCACGCAAATACTAAGTGAAAGTAATCGGAAGGGCTGTAGGTGGAAACACCTGTAACCCGGTTTGTTATTGATAATTCTAGGACTATTACAAAGTACAAGCCGTGTAGGTTAATTAAAAACATACCTCACAAATGAGGATTTTAGGGGTATTTATAACAAAATTAAGCACGTCAAGCACGTCTCTGGTTATCCAACCGGCCAAGTTTCTGACCGGTTGCATGAGAATACTTGAAGAATCTATCTGCAGTTGTTGGTGGTCAGCTCCCATCAACCGGCCAAATGACCCGGTCTGACCAGGACGCGTTCCGTCACTTCTGTCACCACCCTGTCGGCCGAACCAACCGGGTGGTATTAACGGGTTATTACCCATCAAGGAGTCCTCCGATTCCCGGTCATGTGGGGACCATCAGGGGCGGGAAGCATATGCGATCATCTCCTGAAATTTGTCATGCCCAGTCATTTTTTTGGCGGGAAAATCGTCTCGGAAAACCAGCGCCAACCCACAATATTTGAAATTTGAAATTTGAATTTTGAAATTTCAAAAATCGGGTGTCCAAAGCGGGAGAATCTTCTCAAGGCCAGGTACGGAGCCGCCGATTTATTGTGCCGTTTCGTCTCCCCGAGAGGTTATGATGGCAAATCATTTCAGCTGCCACGTGTCATCCTTTCGTTCGTCCGTCTGGGCGGCATCTTTCCTATAATCTTCGATTCAAAAACTGCCCGGCTGCTTCTACTATTTCTGAGTCCTCCGAGTCTTCTAATCGTCTACAAGTAAATTTCTCTCCTTCCCTTTTTGAGTCATGTCAGACCGTGAGGATAGCCAGAACCCTTCCGTCCACTCTTATGGTTCTAGCGGCCGGTCTCCAACCTTTGGTTCCTCTTCTTCTTCTTCATCCTCTGATTCTGAGCACCCGGCGACTTCTCCACAGAAGAAGCCGGTTGATGCTTCCACTTGCGCTCCTTCTTCTCCCGTGGCGCAAGTGGCCTCGGTTGCCCAGCCCGGGGACGAGGGTTTCATTCTGCTTGACGATCGGTTGGTTCAAGAACAATCATCGTACATGCAGAAGCCCCAAGTTCACGAGCTGCATAATCTGATGCCCGATGGGTATCAATTGACCTACCGGGCAACGTGGAAGAGCATCATTCCTCTCCACGTCGGTACGTCGATTGGTATCCACTACCATTCTATCAAGGACTTGGGTGAATTCTCTATTCACCCATTCAAAGTCCTTTTTCTTGAGACATACGGTATCATGCCCGGGCAGCTGGCCCCTAATGGTCACCGTTTGTTGGGCAGTTTCATCAATGTCTGCCGGTTTCTTCGTATCCCCCTCTCTCTTCGTCTTTTTGACCATACGTTCGATGTTCGGCCCGGGTCCAAGGAAACCCTTGGATTTGTGGTGGTGTCTTCCCACCAAGGCTGGGCATTCCTTTGTGGCCTTCCACCCTCTAACAAGAAGTGGAAGGACAAATATGTCCGTGTCAAATTCCCCCCGGCTGCCTTTCCTTTTGCCCAAAACGTCTGGGGGAAAAGAATGAAGCGCCAGGTCAAACCAGTGGAGGCCGGTGACTTGGCTGCCTGGGAAGCCACCCTCCGGGCCGGGGACGCCTCCACCCGCGGTCTGTACCACGTCGGGAAGTGGAGCGTCTACCCCGGCCGGGAGACTGACCCCGAACCAGAGATTGTTCTGCCCGGGGCGATCCCCGAAGCCATCCCCATCCGCCAGGCGAGGGGATCCAAAGCCCCGGCCACTGCCACTGCCGGTCCTTCACGCCCGGCGAGGAAGAAGAAGGAGAAAGGTCTATCAACTGCCCTTCTCAATCTTTACGTTATTTTTCTTATCGTTATTTTTCTAACCGGTCTTTCTTTTCTTGCAGTGGTGTAGTTCCAGTCAAAATTTGCCATCCCTAAGATAGTGGTTGAGGAGCCCTCCACTGCTCAGCCACTCAACCTTCCTACCAACCAGCCTTTCTCTCTGGAGGAGCAACCAGCCCAATCCCATCAGGGGACCAACCAGCCCCTTCACTCGGGGGAGATCTACTTCAACGTAGACACCTTCGAGTTCGACAACCTGATGAGGGAGACTGGGCATACGTCCCAAGCCGGGTTGGCAGGCCAACCCAACGAGGAGGGCAAAGCCGAGGAGGAGGCTGCTGGGGAGTCTCTTCAACGGAAGAGGCGAAAGACTGAGGAGGTCGACCAGCCATCCCACCAGAGGGGCCAGTCCTCTGATGCTGGCAAGGGCCGAGTAGTGCCCCGGTCCATGATTCTGATGTCCAGGTCAGACGAAGAGCTCTTCCAAGCTTTTCGTGCTGACCTGAGTGAGGTAATCCCCCCTCCTTTCTCCTTACCTTTCTCTTTCAGCTTCTGATATTCTTTACTGAAAAATTTTCATGTCATTAAAGCAGGCCGGTCGGATCGGGGAAGAGTACTTCGCCCGGCTGGTGAAGTCAAGAGATGAGGAGAAGGCACGGATGGAGGCCATGATGGTCCAGTGCCGGAAGGATGCTCAGGCCGCTCGTGCCCAGGCGGAGAAGACGGAAGCGAAGTGGTTGGAACACTGCACGTTCTACCGTCAGCTGTACGCCAAGCATGACGGTCTCCTCAAGGCTGCAAAAGAGGCCGACGAGCAGGCTCAGGCTAAGATCCAATACCTGGAGGCCGAGAACGTCCGGTCGGCTGAGGAAATCGCTCGGCTGGGGGATGAGCTGCAGAAAGAGCAATCGGAGCGGGCCGCCGTTGCCGCTGTCTGGGCAGCTCAAGCGCCAGAGGAGTTCGCCGCTAAGGCGCTGCCTGACGGGGAGACGGCCATCCGCTTCTTCCAAGGTCTTTACAAGCATCAAGTATCGGCCGGTATCGTGGACGAGATTGGGACCTACGGGTTTGAAAGCGGCCAGTACTCCGAGCGGAAGGCCCTCTATGGCATCCTTGAGTAGAGGATCCAAGGCTTCTAGCCGAAGGCCCTTTCTCTGCCCGAGCTGCATAGCGAGGCGCCTGAACCTCCATTCCCGGGCATCTGATCCGTTCGGCCTTCTTTTCTCTTCTAATTCTCTTTTTTTTTGTTTTATGATGTAATGATCTGCCTCCGGGCGCTTTTTGTAAGACGTTGAAATATTAATGAAAATATTTTCTATATTATGTGCTGAGTGCTTTTTTCCATATCTCATTAATTCTTTTCAACTTAGATTCTTTAACCGTTTAGATTAGTAAATAACAGCCTGGCTGTATTTACCCGGCTTAGAATACAATTTTACCCAAGTCTTTTCGAAAGACTGGATAGTCCGCCGGGAAGACTTTAAGTTTTATAAATTTCCTCCCGGTTTGGTATAACCCTCAATGGCGTATTGACTTGTCCTTTTCGAAAGGTTCAGCATTTTCCCGGGCTCTTGTAAGGCCGACCTGTTTCCACAATGGCTTAACGCCCTTGTGGAAAGGTAAACCTTAAGTTTTTCTTCAGAACGTCTGACTTAAACTGGTCGGGATGCTCTCCCTCTAGTTAAGCCAAATCGTTTTTAACTCCCGTGTCAGTATGGATGAGGTGTTGGATCGGTCAGACCGGTTTCTTTTTTTTTTGAGATGTCCAATTCGATTGGACATCTAACCGGGTAGATTGGTACGTGACGAATTACCGGTTAATGTATGAGAACCATCTTTTGGAAAAGAACAAGTTTTATTATTGACCGGGAACTCATTACACTTTATCTATAAAATTTACGTAAGTGGTGAGAGTTCCAATGTCGGTCGACCCGGCCACCCTCCATAGTCTCTAGCTGGTAAGTGCCTGGTCTGACGATTGCTTTTACGCGATAGGGCCCTTCCCAGTTTCGTACCAGCTTACCCCTCTCATTAGGCTTACTAGCGTCTCTTCTGCGCAACACTTCATCACGCACTTGGAAGTATCGCGGGCCTACCCGGTTGTCATGATATCGCTTTACTAACTGCTAGTAACCGGCCATCTTGACCGCTGCTATGGTCCTCCGTTCTTCCACCAGATTCAGTTCAGCGAGGTGGTCGACCTCATTCTGACCGGGCTGGTACACGGTTTCCCTAAATGTTGGAATTTCTGCCTCCACTGGTAGCCGGGCTTAACATCCGTAAGTGAGCACGAAAGGAGTCTCTCCAGTTGCTCTTCTTGAAGTCACTCTATGCGCCCAGACCGTATGAGGTAAGGCTTCCAACCACTTGTGTCCTTCCTCACCTAGCCTCTTTTTTAGACCGTCCACAATTGTCCGGTTAGCGTTTTTGACTTGGTCATTTCCCTGTGGATATGCTACCGATGCCTTGCTATGCTTGACCCCGAAGCTAGCAAGGTATGCAGTGAACCGGGGATTGCGAAACTGTGGACCGTTGTCGGTGACAATGATTTTTGGGGCACCAAACCGGGTGATAATGTTTTTCCAAACAAATTTCTCACACTGCCGTACGGTTATGGTGGCCATCGCCTCAGCCTCGATCCATTTAGTGAAGTAATCAATAGCCACCATCACGAACTTCTTTCCGCCTTGGGCAACCGGGAAGGCTCCAATAATGTCAATCCCAAACCGGGCAAACGGTATGACATTAGAGGTTGGTTGGTAATATGTGGCCGGTCTGCCGGGATGTTTGTAAAAAACCTGGCACGTTCTACATCTCTGGACATACCTCTCACAATCCCCAACAATGGTCGGCCAGTAGTAGCCTAGCAGGATTATCCTTTGAGCCAAAGTGCGGGACATTTGATGGGCTGCACAAACTCCCTCATGTACCTCGGCTATTACCCGTTCAGCCTCCGGGTTGGTAAGGCAACGCAAGAGTGGTCCGCCAATGGCACGTTTGTATAGATGACCGTCGATTACCTGGAAACGTGGAGCCCGTAGGACTACTTTCCTGGCTCGTTCCTCGTCATCTGGCTTCTGACCGGTCTCCACATACTCCATGAGTTCGTACCTCCAGTCATCATCTGCTCCGATTATCCCGGTCGCTGAAGTCTGGTCCGGTTGGAAGGCCACGACTTCGAACCGGTCTGTGCTCGGCACGTCCAGTATCTCAATTTTCGCCAATTTTGACACATGCTCCGGGCAAGCTTGCGTCAATTTTGAAAGCATATCTGCATCGGTGTTTTCTGACCGGGGTATCCTGGTCAGACGAAACTCTTCTAACTCCCTTAGGAGTGCTCGGACCAGGTCACTATACCGGGCCAGGCGATCTTCTTTTACTTCCATCTCACCATTGACCTGTCCAACAACCAGACTTGAATCGGAACGGATCTTCATCCTTTTTATTCCGAGAGCCGGGGCTAATCTGAGACCACCGGCCAACGCTTTATACTCCGCCTCATTATTGGTGAGTTTGAAATTAAAATCTAAGGCATGGTAGATCTTGAATCCTTCCGGGGTAGTGAAGACTACGCCGGCCCCGCATCCCTTCGGTCCAGAGGCCCCATCAACGACCATATCCCACCACGGTTCGACCGTATGGGAAGGTCCGGCTTCGGGCTCTAGACCGGTCAGTTCGAAGAGGAAGTCTGCCAAAGCTTGACCCTTGATTGCAGTTCTTGGTTTATACTCTATTTTGAACTGAGTGAGCATCATCGCCCACTTGATCAATCTTCCTGAGGAGGTTGAATTTCGAAGGACCGGTCCAAGTGGCTGATCGGTTAGTACTTCCACAGTCTGAGCTTGGAAGTACGCGGTCAGTTTCTTGGCCGTTATGAAAAGTGCGTATGCCGTTTTCTCAATGGCAGTGTACCGGCTTTCTGCCCCATTTAGTGCTTTGCTCACATAGTAAATAGGCCTCTGGCCGTCTTCATTTCTTATCAAAACAGAGGTTACAGCGTTTTGGGAAATTCCCATATACAAGTACAAAGTCTCACCCGGTTTGGGTTTAGACAAAACAATATCAGAGACTAAGTACTCCTTCAGCTGTTGGAAAGCTTCCTCGCACCCCTGGTCCCATTCGAATGTGTTGGCCTTCTTTAATACCTTGAAGAAAGGCAGAGTTCTCTCTGCATACCGAGAGAAAACGACTCAAAGCTGCCAACCGCACAGTAAGTCGTTGTACATCCTTCAGTGAACTAGGCGACCTCATCTCGGTTATGACCTTGATTTTCTCCAGATTAGGCTCTATACTGCGCTTGGTCACCATGAACCCCAGAAACTTACCGGTCTTTACAGCAAAGACGCATTTCTTGGGGTTGAGACGCAAGTTGTACTTAGCCATAATCTCGAAGCAAAGCCTCATGTCGGCCGGGTGGTTTGTCGCGCCCGGGCTTTTGATCAGCATATCATCTACATAGGCCTCCATGGACTTACCGAGGAGTGGCTTAAAAAGCCGGTTTACCATCCTCTGATAGGTGGCGCCTGAGTTTTTTAGCCCAAAGGCCATCACCCGGTAACAATAAGTGCCTTCTGGTGTAAAGAAAGAAGTCTTCTCCTCGTCCCCCTCGGCCATGAAGATCTGATGATAACCTTTAAAGGCATCCATGAAGCTCAGCAACTCACACCCGGCCGTCTCATCGACCATCTGATCGGGACTGGGCAGCGGGTATGAATCCATGGGGCATGCCTTGTTCAAGTCCGTGTAGTCTACGCACATGCGCCAGGTGTCTCCTTTCGGAGCCAAGACGACGTTTGCTAACCAGGCTGGGTATTGTACTTCCCGTATGTGCCCGACCGCCAACAAATCCTTCACCTCTTTTTTCACAAAGTCCCTCCGGACGTTCGCCAAGTGCCTCTTCTTTTGTTTCACAGGCCGGCTCCCTTCCATCACAGCCAAACGATGGCATATGACAGAACGGTCAATGCCTGGCATGTCCGCCACACTCCACGCGAAAATATCTGCATACTCCCGAAGGACTGAGATGATTTCATCTCGAAGTCCTCCGGGCAGATCTCTGCCAATCCGTACCATTCTTTCCGGGAAAGCTTCCCGGAGAACAATCTGCTCGGTTTCATCGCCTGGTTCTAACTTTGACCGGTCTTCCTCCTGAGAGACCAAAGTGACTCTCTCAAACGCCTTCGTCATTTTCCTTACAGCCTCCAAATAGCAATGCCGGGCCTTCTTTTGATCTCCTCTAACTTGTCCTATACCACCCGGGGTGTAGAACTTCATACAGAGATGGGCCATGGAGATGACCCCACGGACCTTGTTTATTCCAGGCCGGCCCAAAATGGCATTGTGAACACATTTGATGTTCACAACCACAAACCTCATTTGTTTTTGGACGACCTGCTCGCCTGTGCCCAATTCACAGGTTAGAAGGATCGACCCTTCAGCTTCGACTGAGTCCCCGGTAAACCCAGACAGGGGAGTCTTCAAGGGCTCAAGCCGTGTTCGACACAACTTGAGCTTCTCAAAAGCATCCAAGTATAACACGTTGACACTACTGCCCGTGTCAACGAGTACCCGGGAGACATCGACTCCTCCATGTCCATGGTTATGACCAGGGGGTCATTGTGATCTTTTCCGGTGGCGGGAAGGTCCCGGTCAGTAAAAGTGATCGGTTCCCATCTTGCTTGTTTTGACCGGGGATTGAGGGCCACCGCCCCTACGTAGAGCTCTCGCCCCCATTTCTTCCTTTGGGAAGCAGAGTCTCCCCCTTCCGGTCTGCCGTAGATGACTTGGAGATGCTCCTTACCGGCCGCTTTCTTCTTCTTATTCTGTTCGACCGGTTGTCCCTCAGGCCTGATCCATTGGTTCTTCTTTTGCTTGGCCTGAGCTAGATACTCAGGATCGATCTCCCCGGCCTCGATCATCTGCTTAATTACTCCTTTCACACTGTTACACTCCGCAGTGTTATGGGAATCAGTTTTGTGAAAGGAGCAATACTTCTCCGTCCATTGTTTTTCGCCGGTCGGTTTCTTTTCTGATTTGACCGGCTTTACCTCCATTACTTCTGCTTTTATCCTACCGGGCAATTCAATTTCCTTTGAAATGGCCCTGCTCGGCCTCCCTCTTGGATGACACCTGTGCTTCAGCGTCAGCATAATCCCAGGCTGTGTTGTAGGCCTCCTGGTAGGACTGGGGAGGCCTCCTGCAGAATTCCTTATACAATTCTCCGGACCGGAGCCCGGACACAAGGAGGGACATGGCTGTTTTGTCGTCCATCTCCTCCACTTTGTCAACCTCATCCTTTCACCGAGTGAGGAATTTCGTCAGATCCTCGTGCTCTCGATGCCCGGCTGTACTCAAGTAGGTAAAATTTTTCCTCTTGGTACAGTTTTCTTTGAACTTCTCTTGAAACACTTCGGCCAGCTCATCGAAAGAATCGATCTCGCCGGCCGGCAAGTTGTGAAACCACTCAGCAGCGCGGCCGCGGAGGGTTTGAAAGAAAAGTAAACATTTTTCATCCCCGGAAAGACCCATCATCCGCCCGTTTTGATGAAGAGTTTTGACATGTATTTCTGGGTCCTCTTTCCCGGTGAACTTTGGGACTTCAAGTTTCGCCTTTTTTGGAAACGGGGTCTCATGAACCCGGTCTGTGAACGGAGACTCGTTCAACAGAATTTTCTTCTTTTCCTCCCGGTCTACCCGGCGCTGTAGTTTCTCCAGACGTGCCTCAACCCGGCCCACACGATCCCGTGGTTCAACATGGGTACGAGTCGTGTGCCTGGGGTGGCTTTCTGCTTCCTCTCTCGTGGTGCCCGGCTGTGCTGGGGCTCATCTCGTGGGGGTGGTTCCGTTCGCCTGGTCTGACCAGGTCGTCCGGCTCCTCCCCCTACACGATTAAGGGCACTAGCTGGGATGGTCTCCACCCCCAACCGTTCCTTTGCTCACCGGTTTTGATTTCGGCCATCGTGTCCCAGCCTTTCAAAGGCCGACCTCCTAGATCCTTCTGGTTGAACAGCCTTTCCCTTCAACTTTTGAGCGCTTGGGGGACGTCCCAATCCTCGTCTTTGCTATGGACTGAGCGCACATCCCCGTCCGAGGTCACCTTCGTCTGGGACCTACGCGAACGGCTTCTTCTAGATCGAGATGGACCGGCTTTATCCATTTCCCCGATTAGGTTCGTCAGGATGACCAGGCGGATGATGTTAGTTTGAGGCAAGGATTGTTTATACAATCCTGGAATAAAAGGTGTAAATCCACCCGGCTGTTGAAACATGGACATGAACTGCCCAAAATTTTGAAGAGCCTGGGAATACATCGAATCCACAGGCCCGGGGAAATTTGGAGGAAAAACAGGAACAGGGTTTATGGGAGAAGTGAATGGGATAGGTGGTGGAATGGTGATAATAGGGGTAGGAATCTGGCTTGTCGGTTGGGTACTTCCCCCTGGGAACGAAGTAACGTTCTCAGCGGGAGTAGAAATTTGTGAGATGACAGTTTCCTGGTTGCTTGCCATGACTTTTGTAATGGGTCCCACGGGTGGCGCCAATTTGATGGTGTAAATTACCACGCAAATACTAAGTGAAAGTAATCGGAAGGGCTGTAGGTGGAAACACCTGTAACCCGGTTTGTTATTGATAATTCTAGGACTATTACAAAGTACAAGCCGTGTAGGTTAATTAAAAACATACCTCACAAATGAGGATTTTAGGGGTATTTATAACAAAATTAAGCACGTCAAGCACGTCTCTGGTTATCAAACCGGCCAAGTTTCTGACCGGTTGCATGAGAATACTTGAAGAATCTATCTGCAGTTGTTGGTGGTCAGCCCCCATCAACCGGCCAAACGACTCGGTCTGACCAGGACGCGTTCTGTCACTTCTGTCACCACCCTGTCGGCCGAACCAACCGGGTGGTATTAATGGGTTATTACCCATCACCCAGCTTATCAAATACCCCCACACTTAAGACTTGAACGTCCTCGTTCAAGGGCCAAAAAGAAAACATTATTTTTTTTATCATTGTCAAGAAGAAACAAAGTGAACTTTAAACCCCCACACTTAAGACTTTATGCTCATTCACATCCTTTCCTTTATATATTATATTTGGGAGTTTAACTCCCAGAATTTTGACATTTGTCATCTTGACGGGGATTTTTTTGACACTTCATAAGCCATGTCATCATATTGGGCTTACTCAATATTTCAAACGGGTTGGATAATAATTCATTTTTTGGGCTTCTTTTATTTGGGCTACTCTGTGTGGAACTCATCCGCAAGTCTGAATGAAGCGAGACATCAGCGGCACTTTCCTTTGATTGCACCTCCCTGCGATATTCATCTTCGAATGGCTCCACCGCGAGATTTCAGAGAATATGTGATTGGAAATAATCTCTTTCCTTCTTCATAGTCCTTCGTCACGGAGATTCCAACGATCGGTACCAAGAATAGGTAACTTTCCCTTTTCTTAAAAAATCATAATTCTTTTTGGGATGATTGGCCTTCTTTCCTTCTTATGATGATTAGTCTCTGCGAAATTTAATTTGTTCTTCTTTCGAATTTTCTGGTTCAAATCTCTAGATTTTCTACCCTTATTGCTGTAAGTTTTCTTCTTACGATTTATAATAGGTCATATATAAATCAAATTTTAAGTAAACCATTTCATCAATCTATTTTTTCATTGTAAGCCGCGTTCAGACCTAAAACCTCTGATTAATTGACATGTCTTCCAAACCGATCCACCCTTTGTTGAAGATCAATCCATCAAGTGAATGCTGGAGAGTTTTTGTTCGTGTGATTCGACTGTACAAGATGCCAGTGTATAATGATGAGAAGATGAGGAATTCGATTGAGATGATATTCATGGACGAACATGCAAGAATTGTACTCTTATTCGTATTTTGCATACAAAATAAAATTTATGTTTAATAGGATTTCTTATAATTTTTTAGTGGCTGGAAGGTTATTTTGCTTTTACTTTCAAAATACAATTATATTAATCTGTATAAAAAACCAAAATTCTTCAATTACCCATATTGAATAAATAAATGAAGAGTGATAGAGACACACAAGATTTTTCTGATTGGATAATCAAAGTTGGAGATGGAAAGCTTGGACAAGTGTTGATGGAACTGCTGACGTTGAAATTCCTCTCAAATTTTTGATTATAGATAACAGCTCACCCCTCAAAAGTATAGTGGACTTTACTTATCCGAACTTATTGGAGAATATGAGAAGTTATTCTTTTTTTGAAGACAGGGCACTACTAGCACCCATGCTTGAAGTTGTAGAAATGGTAAATGAATTTGTCTTATCCCTCATTCCCGGAGATGAAATGGTGTACTTGAGTTCTGATTCATCATGCCAAACAGATTCAGATGTAGGTGTTAATGGCGACTAGATAACAGTTAAGTTTTTGAATGAAATCAAATGTTCGGGAATCCCAAACCACAGGATAGTTTTAAAAAAAGGGTACCAATTATGTTAATGAGGAACATTGACCAAACATCTGGATTGTGTAATGGTACAAGATTAATTGTTGACGAGATGCAAAAGAATGTTCTTGGTGCTATTGTGGTTTTGGGAAATCGAGTGGGCGAAAAAGTTTACACACCCCAGATGAATTTGGTACCGTCTGATCCAGGACTACCTCTAAAGTTCCAGAGAAAACAATTTTCAATAGTCTTATATTTTGCTATGACTATTAACAAAAGTCAAGGTCAAACATTGTCATTTGTTGGATTATTTTTAACCAAGTCAGTGTTCACTCATGGTCAACTTTATGTTGCTGTTTCGCGAGTGAAGACAAAGACATGATTAAAAATATTAGTCTTAGATGACAATGGAAATCCTTACAGCCATACAAAAAATGTTGTATACCCTGAAATTTTTCAAAAAATTTGGTATTAAAGCAAACTTTGTTGTGTGTACATTCAATTCCTCAAATATTATTTTTTTTACTTTGCCTTTCTTTTCTGTGTTATTATAAATCATGCATGAGGTATATTTCCTTTATTCCGTAAAAAAATATTGCATTGAATAAATTCAGAATCGACAAGATATTCGTCCGAACCCGTGCATTGCTCGGGTAGGAATACTAGTTTTAAAAACAAAGTGAGCTAGAAATCCTACAAGGATGGAAAACTAAGGTGTGGATTTTTTGGGTTCTAACAACTGCTCTAATGCTGCTACAAAAAAGTTTCCTAGCGAAATCCTACGGTTTAGAACGGCTCAATAGCAGCAGTAGCAAGGTTTATCAATAAGCCTAAAAATATAAAAATCACTCAATTTTCTAAAAATAAAAGGCTCCTAAAACTGGTTTCTCTCTGTTTTTTTTTCATATTTTAATATCAAGCAATGGTTGATTAGGCAGCATCTAGATAGTATGTGGATGACCAGTTCTAGAAAAAAAAATTCTAAGGTAACCTATAAGGATTTCAAACATTTTAAGGTCGTTTTTTTTTACCAAGAAAAGAGCATAAGACTCAATGCGGGTTTATAAAGTATACACTTGCCATCTTTCAGAATTAAGCCCCAAGAAAAACAATGAGGTTTTTGGGTCAAAGTTTGAAAACAATGCTCTAAATAAGGAAATATGCAACTAAGAATGAAAAATATTTGGACCCAAAACCTATTTTTTTTGAAAAAAAAATTTCCCCAAAAAGTTTTTTTTAGCAATGACACAAGCATGAGCAACTCCCCCCACACTTAAAATGTGCATAGTCCTCGATGCATCTATATGATATGCAAATGGCAATATAACACAAGCTTAGCAAAGAGAAAAGGGGGTTGGGGAATTCAATCAAAAAAGTATACGCAGCATCAATTCATCATTCCCCGTTCCTTATCATGCTTTTGTTGACCTAAAAAATCTGCAAAAAGAAGGCTAAGACCAAGTATTTTTAGCTTTGAAGAACTAAAAATCAGATTTAAAGAAATGCAGATTTCAAGCTTCAAGTCAGGTTCCTGAAAATAGATTCTTGTGCTCTTTTGCATTTTCAAAGCAGAATACTGTATATGAGACGGTTAGTTATGTCATGCACGTGCAAAGCAGCTCATATGCATCTATTAACATCAAAAATCAGATTGAACACCAAGAAAAGATTGCAGATTTTTTCTATTCCAGCACCTATAAGCTGTAAAAAGTGTAAAATTTTCATTTTGCACTAAAAAAATCAGCTTACAAGTCCAAAAATAACTTTTCAAAATGCAGAACTTTTCATTAGTATCCAAAAATCAGTTGTAAACAATGCACATGTATCAATTTTCAGACTACTTTTTTAACACCCGGAACTGAAAGCTCACAACAAAGCAACCATTAGGTGTTTGAAACTGCTGTTTTGGATCAGAATTTTGCACAATAATGATGCAGATTTTTACCATTGAAGCTCAAGAGTCAGATTTGAAAGGAGAGGTTATTCACTTTTGCAAAAAAAAAGTATGACTTCATAGTGCAACTTCTTATTGTGCAAATTGTAATATCAGGAACCAATCTTTGAACACAAGAGGGTAAGGAAACTAAAGCTTAAACCTGGGACACTTGGAAGCTGGAGCTACTGATTTGGATCAGATTTCTCACCTGTCTGTGCAGATTTTTACTCCAAAGGGCATGCTTCTACCTATGACTTAATAGATCTTGAATATACACTCAAATAAATAGTTAGAAGCATACATGAAGCAAAATAAACCATTAAATCCAGTAAATGCAGCAGTATTCTGAGTACTCCTGATGATGAAGTTTTTTTCATTTTTTTTCTGTTTTCTGATTTTCTGATTTTTTTTTGTTTTGTTTAGTAAAGCAAAAGATAAGCAAGAACAATAGAAAAAACTAAATTAAGAACGGAAATAGTAGGTGGTTTGCCTCCCATAAGCTGCTCGGTTTAACGTCCTTGGCTAGACGAAACTAGGAAGAGTCCTAAGGTTCGACTTCTAGTTCTAACTCCTCCACTAATCCTGCAAATCCTCCCTCATGAAAGAGTTTCAACCTATGTCCATTAACTTTGAAAATTACTCCAGAGGAGTGGCTCTTAATGTCTACTGCTCCATGGTTATAGGTTTTAATAACCGTGTAGGGTCCTAACCATCTAGAGCTAAGTTTTCCTGGAAAAAGCCTAAGCTTAGAGTTGTAAAGAAGAACTTTATCTCCTATCTCAAAGTGTTTTCTAGAAAGCTTAGAGTCATGAAAGGCTTTTGCTTTATCCTTATATATTACTGAATTATCATAAGCTTCTAGTCTAATCTCCTCAAGCTCTTGAATCTGCAGTTTCCTATGTTTCCCTGCCCTGTCATAATCAAAATTAACTCTTTTAATGGCCCAGTATGATTTGTGTTCAAGTTCTACCGGAAGGCGACACGGTTTTCCAAATACTATCCTATAGGGAGACATGCCTAGTGGAGTCTTATATGCGGTTCTATAGGCCCATAAAGCCTCGTCTTATCTATCACTCCAATCTTTCCTATCCGGTCTCACTACCTTTTCTAAAATACTCTTCACTTCCCTATTGCTTATCTCGGCTTGTCCATTGGTTTGCGGGTGATAGGCAGTGGAAATCTTTTGAGTGATATGGTATTTAGAGAAAAGGATTTCTAAGGTTCTGTTACAAAAATGAGTGCCTCTATCACTAATGAGAGTCTTCGGAAAGCCATATCTAAGGATAATATGAGATCTAGCATATTTAGCCACAGTTTGAGCATCATCTTTCCTAGTTGGTATAGCTTCAATCCACTTAGACAAGTAATCAACAAAGAGCAAAATGTAAACAAATCCACAAGAAGGAGGAAAAGGACCCATGAAATCAACACCCCATACATCAAATAGTTCACAAACATAAATAGGAGTCAAGGGCATTTGATTTCGAGAGGAAATATTACCAGTTCTTTGGCACTTAGGACAGTTCCTACAAAAATCAGCAGCATCTTTATGAGTAGGCCAGAAAAAACCAGATTCTAATACCTTATGGGCTCTCCTTTCCGGTCCGAAGTGTCCACCACTCTCTAAGGAGTGGCAAAAATTCAGAATAGAAGGAATCTCAGAGCTGTCTACACATCGCCTAACAATCTGGTCAGAACATATTCTCCAAAGATAAGGGTCATCCCATATGTAAAATCTGTCTTGAGACAGAACTTTTTCACGTAGGGACTTGGGCATATTAAGAGGAAAGGTCTTGGTAACCTTAAAATTTACAATTTCAGCAAACCAAGGAATTGTAGAAATTGCCAACAGATTCTCATCTGGAAATGATCCAGTGAAAAGGCTAGGATTGGACGATGGTCCTTCTAAACGACTAAGGTGATCAGCAACTTGATTAAGTTTACCTGCCCTATCTCTAATCTCAAAATCAAATTCTTGTATTAAAAGAATCCACCTGATGAGTCTAGGTTTGCTATCCTTTTTGCTCATTAAATATTTAAGTGCAGAATGATCAGTGTGAATGTGTACCTTAACACCTAAAAGATATGACTTATATTTCTCAAGCCCAAACACAACAGCATACATTTCCTTCTCAGTAACCGTGTAATTGACTTGGGCAGTGTCAAGGGTACAACTAGCATATTGGATAACATATGAGGCAATGCCTAGCTTCTGTCCTAAAACAGCTCCTACGGCTCTATCGCTAGCGTCACACATCAATTCAAAAGGTAAATCCCAATTAGGAGCTTGAATAATAGGAGCAGAGCACAGTTTATCCTTCAAAGTATCAAACGCAAGTTTACATGCATCATCAAACAGAAAAGGCACATCTTTAGAAAGTAAAGCAGTTAATGGAAGAGCAATCTTAGAAAAATCTTGAATAAATCGCCTATAAAACCCTGCATGTCCTAAAAAAGATCGAATGTCCTTAAGGTTTTTGGGATAAGGAAGGGTCTTAATAAGGTCTACCTTAGCGGGATCAACTTCTAAGCCCTGTGCAGAGACTATGTGTCCTAGAACTACCCCCTTTTCCACCATGAAGTGACATTTTTCGTAGTTAAGAACTAGATTTGACTCAATGCAGCGTTTAAGAACCAGATCCAAGTTTTGAAGGCATTGGTCAAAGCTATTTCCATATACAGAAAAGTCATCCATGAAAATCTCAACAATCTTAGTGGAAAATTCAGAAAAAATGCTCATCATACACCTTTGAAAAGTAGCGGGAGCATTACAAAGACCAAAGGGCATTCTCCTAAAGGAAAAGGTACTTATCGGGCATGTAAAAGTTGTTTTTTCTTGGTCTCAGGGGCTATAGGTACTTGGATGTAGCCGGAGTACCCGTCTAAGAAACAATAATGAGACTTTCCTGAAAGTCTCTCTAACATCTGGTCCATGAAAGGAAGAGGAAAATGGTCCTTCCTAGTTACTTTGTTAAGCTTCCTAAAGTCAATACACACCCTCCATTTATTGGGTTTCCTAACAGTGATGGCCTCACCTAGTTCATTAACAGTCACAGTGGCTCCTCCTTTCTTAGGAACTACGTGGATTGGACTTACCCAAGGGCTGTTTGCTATAGGGTAGATAACATCATGTTCAAGTCACTTAAGGATCTCTTCTTGAACTACCTCTAACATAGGTGGATTAAGCCTTTTAGGGTGCTCTACTTTAGGTATGGCATCAGGTTCTAGGCTTATTTTATGGCTGCAAAGTGTAGGACTAAGCCCCTTCACGTCTGCCAAAGTCCAACCAATTGCTTGGCTATTCTCTCGCAGGACTTTTAGGAGTTTCTCTTCCTGAATTTTGGTCAAAACACTAGAAATAATCACTGGTAGGGCCTGGTCTGGACCTAAAAATGCATACTTAAGGTCTTCGGGCAGGTCTTTAAGCTCAAGTTTAGGTGGAGAGACTAAGGATGGAGCCAGCTTAGGTCTGTTCTCAAGTAATTCAGCCCTAAACACTGGTTGGCTAAGGTTTTCTAGCTCCTCAAACTCAGCAAGGTACTCAATTAAGTTCAAAACTTCACTAGACAAACTGTACTCTAAGCATTCAAGTTCTACCCTGTCAAGGCTATTACACAACACAGAATCAAGCACATCATCACTAGACAAGTTAAAAACAGCTTGAGCACAATCATCAATCACATCCATAGAACAAAGCTGATTATTTTCAATGGGACTTTTCATCGCAGAGGACAAGTTAAATTCAATCTTTTCACCATCAAATTCCAGCGACAAAACCCCATCATAAACATCAATCTTAGCTCTAGCAGTTTTCATGAAAGGTCTACCTAGAAGAATGGGTATGTCTGAGGTATCAGAACCCATGCTCAACACATAAAAATCAGCAGGAAAAACTAAGTCATTGACTTTCACCAAGATATCCTCAAGAAGACCATCGGGATAAGTATAACTCCTATCGGCTAATTGGATTACTACCCCTGTTGGTTTCAATTCCCCAATATTAAGCTTATCAAAAATGTCTTTGGGCATTACATTAATAGAAGACCCTAAATCCAACATGGCTCTATCAAAGTGCAAATCACCAATAAGACAAGGAATGGTAAAAACACCAGAATCCTTGCATTTTGGAGGAATTTTCTTTTGAAAAACTGCAGAAACATTTTCACCCATTCTTACCCGTTCATTCCCCGTTAGCCTATTCTTGTTGGTGCAAAGCTCTTTTAGAAACTTAGCATATTTAGGGACTTGCTTAATAGCTTCTAAGAGAGGTAAATTAATTTCCACCTTCTTAAAAGTATCAAGAAGTGCAAGATCAATTTCTTTAGGCTTTCTAGGTTGAAGAAATTTGCTAGGGAAGGGTGCCTTAAGGTGTGGTAGGGCTGGATTTCTATCCCTAAGGTCAGTTTTTCCTTTTTTCTCAGATTTTTCAGCCTCATTATCCTCATCTAAGATGCTGGTTGCAGGTTCTAAAGACTGGTCTTCAGAGTCCAGAGGCTGAATTTCAGGTTCTAAGGGCTGTTTTGGACTTCTAAGTTCAACTTCTAACTCTTTTTCCTCTTCCCTAATGCATTTAGGTTCTTTGAGCACCTTTTTATTCCTTAACTCTATAGCATTAAGGTTCTCCTTAGGGTTTGGAATGGGTTGAGAAGGCAGCCTATTGTTCATTTGAGCTTGCATATTACTAATCAAAGTTTCAGAGGCTGTTTGTCTTTCTTGAAGTTGCTTAAGACTTATGTCAACCGAAGTAAATTTATCATCCATCTTTTTAAGCACTTGTTCTAACATCTGGGTTGCCCTATCTTGTTGGGGAGGTGGATTATTAGAAAAATTCAGATTATTACCCCTCGGAGGACCATAACGCAGATTCAGATGGTCTCTCCAACCCTCGTTATAAGTGTTAGAAAAAGGATCATACTTCTTTTGGTTGTTATTATTGAAAAACAAAGCATTAACTTCAGGATTTTGGAGTGTTGGACACGCATCAGTGGGATGTCCTTCCAAGCAACACACTCCACAATGTTTACCCTTACTACCCCCTATATTACCCACAACAAGTTTAGAAATAGCATCAGTTAAGGCAGAAAGCTTATATTCTAAAGAAGATGAATTCCCTATCTCGCTAACCGGCCTCACGACATTGTCACGAGTTCCAAATTGTTGGGTATTTTGGGCAATAGTATTAAAAAGCTCCCTCGCTTGAGCGGGGGTTTTGTTCACTAATGCACCACCGCTAGCGGCATCAACAATGCCCCTCTCGGTAGGCAAAAGTCCTTCATAAAAATATTGGATTAACAACTGCTCGGTTATTTGATGTTGAGGACAAGAACAAACAAGCTTATTAAAACGCTCCCAATACTCAGAAAAGTTCTCCCCATTCAATTGTTTAACCCCACAAATCTCTTTCCTAATTGACCCAATCCTAGATGCCGGAAAAAATTTCTCAAGAAAAGCCTTATGAAGGTCATTCCACGTGGTGAAAGATCCAGCTGGCATATAGTAAAGCCAATCTTTGGCCTTATCAGAAAGGGAAAAAGGAAAAGCTCTAAGTCTAATTTGGTCTGGAGAGACTCCTTCAGGCACCATTGCACCACAAGTGATCATAAATTCAGATATGTGCCTAAAAGGATCCTCTCCAGGAAGACCATGAAACTTAGGAAGTAAATTGATAAATCCAGAATTAAGTTTAAGGGGTTTTTCCAACTCACCATAAGTGATGGAAATAGGTTGAATGGTCAGGTCAGGTGCAGCTAATTCTCGAAGAGTACGGTTAGGGCCTGCCATCTTAGAACTAGCTTGATTATTAAAAGTTGATTCTTTGAAATCAGATTCACTTATGTTCTGCACGCATACACTCACAGGTGTAATTTCAGATATGGTACGAGCAGACCCAAACAGTTCCACAAGATTATCGAAATTAAAAGAGGGTTCAGCCTCACTTAACTCACTTACCTGGTCGCTATTACTACCTGTTTCACTTTCTCTTTCTTCACCGATTACTTTACCACTTCTCAATCGCATAAACACAAGCTGCACATGTGGTAAACAATGCAGTATCAGTGTTTCTTTAAAACACTTCTGATCATGTTTGAAATTTTTTATTTCAATTTTTCACAAAGAGAAGCACTTAAATTCTTAAATAAGGAAAAAAATCAGATTCTTTGTGAAAAATTAAGCTCAAATTCATGCATAGTTAGTAGATTCAGGCTGAATGTAGAACATACAATGATGCAAACAAGTTAAAAAAGGTTAGTTCCGACTCTAATAATTCACATATATACTCAAATTTACAAGAAAGTTATATTTAAAAAAAAAGTAAAGTTAAAGTATTTACAACATGCTTACAAGAATACTTATGCATACGAAACTGATTTTTTTTACAAAACAATTTCCCCGGCAACGGCGCCAAAATTTGTTGGGGACTTGTCGTAAGGTCCAAAACAAATTAAAAATTTATAAAATATCCTTAACTAACCCCCAATATATAATTAAATAAAAACTATAGCTAGGGCAAGTAAGGGTCGATCCCACGGAGAAATGTTGTACTTTTTAAAACCAATTTAGTATGCAAACACATTGTCACGAAAATAAAAGTAAAACTAATTACTACACAAAAGATAACACTTATAAAACTTATAATATAAACTTATGCTAGTATAACACAAAAGAGGGGGGGGGGTTGTTGGATAAAAAGAAAATATTTTTTAGTTTTTTATATTTTCTTATTTTTTTGGTTTTTTTTGATAAAATGGGGGAAAACAAGCTCAAAAGATAATCAACTTCTCCAACTAAGGTAACCCAAGAAACACCGCCAAAAACCCAAAACAAAATTAAAAAGAGAACGAACACAAAACGAACATTACACATATAATAGGCACGTAGACAATATATTACGTAACTTACGCACTTAAGAATAGAAAAGAATTCAAAGGCTCGAGTTGATTCATATCCTTGACCACATATAGAGGATCGTCAACTCTCTATAAGGTCCGGAGTCAAAGATTCAAAGGCCTTTTGGTTACTTTGAACCCCCACTCACCTCAAGCGCTCAAACAATGATTCCAAAAGATGAAAAAGTTTATAAAAGAGCAAATCTTTCTTTCATTCTAACTCCCATGCACAAAGTATTCTTGAAGAACATTTGATACACTTAAATAAACGTTAACATCTAATGATGAAAATATTTTGCAGGTCTCCTTGAACTACTCAAGCATAAGAATTGTATTCCATTCACATAAGAAAAACATTACATATTTTCATTAAATCAAGAGTTGTTTATTGCGCTTAAACAATCCCAATTTTTATGAAAATAACAAACAAACACCAAGACATAAACAATCACTCTATAACGAATCTTAAGGAAAACGTTCGACTTATGTGGCTAAGAAGATCATTTACCTTAAAATTTTACAAAACACAAGTCACAAAAAAGATTCACGTATGAATTCAAAAATCACTTAACTAAAATATGTAGCTAAATTAGCTTCAATGATAACCAAATTCAACATACCAACCTACTTATGAAATCAAATTTATAATTCAACCAATTTAACATCAATTTGCGCAAAAATTGAAGAAACTAGTAAGAATCAATTTTCATTCATAAGGGATTTAATATAACATAAAAAAACCCATAAAAGAACACCAACCATTTTGGAATTTTCGAAATTAACACAAACAAGGGAAAAAATGTAAATTTGAATTGAAACATTTTTTACAATGAAATGGAGAAGAAAAAGAAATTGACAAATAAGGGTTACCAATTGTTGAAGAAGATGAAATTGAAGTAATTGGAGCTTGAAGAAACAGACATAATCGTCGTAGCGCCGGGGTGGGCGGACATTCCTTCTCGGGCGTCTAATTGGGTCGTCCTCGTGTTGTGGTTCGGGCTCGTTCTCCCTAACATCCGTATCAACTCCCCCGGCCTCAGAAACGGCCTTGTCCTCAAGGGTGAGAGTTGGAAAATGGCGCTGCATTTCTGAAACGGGCTCCCACGTCATATTGTCCGCCGCGCCGTCGGACCATTGAATCAACCACTGATCTTGAGGCTCGCCGTTAACCAATACCGTGCGATGACGAGTAGCGGCAATGGGAATAGCCACTGGACGTCCCCGAAAAAAATCCTTTGGGAGGGCGACTCGAGGAACATGCGTCGTCGAACGAACAAAAGGACGCAACAAGGATACATGGAAGACGTTGTGGACGCGGCATCCGTCTGGTAGACGCAGTCGATACGCCACTTGGCCAATACGTTCAAGCACCTCAAATGGCCCATAAAAGCGGCGTCCCAACTTGACAGACCGTGGCTTAGCAACTGAGTGCTGACGATAGGGCTGCAGCTTGAGAAGCACCCAATCACCGACGGCGAAGGAAATGTCACGCCGGTGTTTATTAGCCTGACTACTCATGTGTTGCTGCATTCGGAACAGATTCTGTTTCAAAGCTTGGAGGACCTCAGCCCGCTCCTTTAGCATTTCTTCAACAGCGGGGACTCGGGAACGCGTCGAAGGAGTGGAGAAAACGGAGGGTGGAGGGCGACCGTATAAGGCCTGAAAAGGAGACATCCGGATGCTGGATTTGTGGCTGCAATTGAGGGCCAATTCAGCCCACGGCAGCATGCTGGACCACCGGGCAGGCCGGTCCGACGCGAAGGCCCGAAGATATTGCTCAATAACACGATTAAGAACCTCCGTTTGTCCATCCGTTTGAGGGTGATACGCCGTACTGTACTTCAAGGATGTGCCGCTGAGAGACAACAGTTCCTTCCAAAAGAGGCTCATAAAGACGGGGTCTCGATCCGAAACAATGCTACCCGGAAAGCCATGGTGCTTGACCACAACATCAAGGAATACCCGGGCCACACGTGGGGCGTCCAAGTCTCCCGGAAGCAAGCCGAAGTGGGAGTATTTGGACAAGCGATCAACCACAACCATTATAATGGTGTAGCCACGGGAAGGAGGCAATCCCGTAATAAAATCCATGGTTGCCGCATCCCATACCCGCTCTGGGATGGGGAGGGGTTGAAGAAGACCCGCGGGCTTTTGAGTAGAATATTTTGTAGTTTGACACACCGTGCAGGCTGCCACAAATTGCCGGACGTCGCGTCGCATATGGGGCCAATAAAAAACATCGGCCAAACGCCGGAAAGTACGGTCCACGCCTTGGTGGCCAGCCGTTGGAGTGCTGTGGAACTCGGTCAGAAGCTGCATGCGAAGGGGAGAGTTGCTGCTAAGATAAATCCGATGGTGATAATAGAGGATGCCATCCTTGATTGAAATGTGAGCTGGCGCGACACCATTTGTTACTGCTCGATGAAGTTCCTGCATGTCCACTAAAGTACCATTTTCCTTACGTATATCATCCATGAGGGAGGGGATTGGATGAGCATACGTTGTGAAGAGATCCCCTGTGTCCGCGGATTCACGTCGGGAGAGTGCATCTGCCACGCGATTCATTGCCCCGGATTTGTATTCAATCCGGAATTTAAACCCCATTAACTTCCGGATGTAAAATTGTTGGTCGGGGGTCTGTATGATTTGGAACAGAAGATCCTTCAAGCTTCGCTGGTCACTGCGGATCACAAATTCCCGACCCAATAAATACTGACGCCATTTTTGCACTGCTTCCACAATAGCGTATAGCTCTTTGTGATATGTGGATGCCGTCCGACGTCGAGGACCGAGTTTCTTGCTAAAGAAGGCTATGGGATGGCCTTGTTGCAATAGCACTACTCCAACACCTGTGTCCGAAGCATCGGTTTCGACATAAAAGGTTTTAGTGAAATCCGGCAACCGGAGAACTGGCGCCGTAGTCATGCGTGCTTAAGGCGTTCAAAACTGACCGCGGCGGTATCATTCCATGCAAAGCTATCCTTCTTCAAAAGGTCCGTCAAGGGGGCGGCTATGGCGGCATATCCGGCGATAAACCGGCGGTAATATCCGGTTAACCCCAAAAACCCTCGCAGCTGAGAAACCGAGGATGGAACCGGCCATGCAATCATCGCCATGATTTTCTCGGGGTCGGCTTCTAGACAGCCCGCTGTGATTAAATGCCCAAGGTATCCAATTGTGGTCTGACAGAAGGAACATTTGTTGAGTTTCACAAAAAAAGAGTTGGACCGTAGGATCCCCAAGACCACCTGCAAGTGTGTATCGTGGCCATCCAATGTATCACTGTAGATAAGTATGTCATCAAAAAATACAATCACGAATTTACGGAGATAGTCTCGAAATAACCCATTCATTGCCGACTGGAACGTGGAGGGGGCATTAGTAAGGCCGAAGGGCATAACCAAAAATTCGTAGTGGCCTTCATGTGTACGAAAAGCCGTTTTGAAGACGTCGGGCGCATGCATCCGGATTTGGTGATATCCGGAGCGCAAGTCGAGCTTGGTAAACACACGAGCATTACCCAATTCGTCAAATAATTCATCAGTCGTCGGGATTGGAAAATGATTCGGAATGGTTGCGGCATTCAATGCCCTGTAATCCACGCAAAAACGATACGTACCATCCTTCTTGCGTACCAATAAGACGGGTGAAGAAAAGGGGCTTTGACTTGGTCGAATAATGCCCTATTGCAACATCTCCTTTACCTGGCGCTCAATCTCGGACTTCTGAAAGTACGGATACCGATAAGGACGAACATTGATTGGTTTGGTGGCGTGCTCCAGGTGGATGCGGTGATCCCATGACCGGG
Source organism: Cuscuta campestris (assembly GCA_900332095.2). Taxonomy (NCBI): domain Eukaryota; kingdom Viridiplantae; phylum Streptophyta; class Magnoliopsida; order Solanales; family Convolvulaceae; genus Cuscuta; species Cuscuta campestris. Next base: position 852,010 of record OOIL02000526.1, read on the forward strand.
TGGGAGGCAGACCAGAGGGCAGACCAGAGGGCAGCCCGAAAACTTCTGCGTGGGATGTAAGTGTAGCCCGGATAGCAGGTGGAAGGTCGACGGGTAAACTGCTGTTGAAATCCGTAGGGCCTGGACCTTCGGGTAATGACAATTGGCCGGGTAAGAGCTCATAAAATTCCAGTGGAGACCCTGCCGTTACCAAGGAACAAAGATGGCTGTATGAAATTGGTCGTGGCACCGGCGTATCCCCCTGTAAAGTCACTGATGACCCGTTTCAGGTAAACTCCATCGTCATTTGGGCATAATCATGCAATACGCGGCCGAGAGTTTGGAGCCACTGGACACCGAGCACAATGTCCGGCCCATGAATTTCCAAAAGAAATAGGTCCACTTCAAAGAGGTGCCCTTGAAGAGAGAGAGGCGTTCATGGACATGAGTAGGAGCAGACCAAAGATTCACCATTCCCGACGTAAACACGAAATGCTGAAACAGGATGAAGAACCAAGGCGAGGCGTTGAGCGACGGTGGGGTGAATGAAATTGTGGGTGCTACCTCCGTCCAACAGAACCTGTACAGCCGTATTGTTAACGGAACCTGCCAATTTGAGAGACCGCGGACTCGGACTACCCGACAGCGAATGCATACTCGAAATATCCCCCGTAATAAGAGTGTCATCACACAATGGCAAAGTTGTGTCTTTGGCATCCGGCATCATGTCCTCTTCGTCATCCGGGCCCATAAAAACAAGGAACCGACGTTTACAACTATGGCCCGGAACCCATTTCTCATCACAATACCAACAAAGGCCCTTTTTTGCGCGTTCCGTCTTTTCGGCCGCCGAAACACGAACAATCGGAAGAGGGGTTGGTGCGCCAGGTTCTGGTGGTTTTTGGAGCCGTGGAGTGGACACTACTGGAGTGGAAGGGCCTGGCAGTGCAGTAGGAAGAGGGAGCGAGGTCCAAGGCCGGCGTTGGGACGAGCCATACGAGGCAACCGTGTCGTTGTGACTAGCAGACAGTTCACGTGCCAAGGCGAATGTGGCCTGCAACGTGCCAGGAGTTCGGAGATTGACTTCACGTTGGACCGGTTGTTTCAGCCCGGCGATGTACATGGCAATAAGTGTTGGTTCCGGAACGCCCGTAACCTTATTTAGAAGGGACTCAAAGGCTGCTTGATAATCCAGGACTGTGGACGTTTGGGACAATTTGGATAAGAGGCCAATGTAATTCTCATAATAATCCGGATCGAAACGTTGGCGGACCGCCATGAGGAAGGATTCCCACGTGCCACCAGCAGTGTTCGCCTGGTAATAGCGGAACCATTCCGATGCGGGGTGGTCGATGAGCATCGCCACCAACTGTAGGCGCTCCGGTTCGGCCGTCAAGAAATAGTCGAAGTAGTTATGGATACGGAAAATCCACCCAATTGGATCATCCCCGTTAAAGCAGGGCGCATCCACCCGCATGCGGGGCATGGGATCGCCGTTCCCAACGGTGGTTCAAGAGGGTGGAGGGCGCCAACCCGTCATAGGTGAGCGTGGTGGTCGACGTCCGTCATCCGGGAAAGGAGCCCGCACAGCCGCGAGTTCGGCGACCCGGGCTTTAGTGGCCTGCAGTTCCAACCCCAGATTCGTGATAGCATGCATGAGATCATCCATGGTTAGGGCGGGAGGGGTAGCGTCGTCGGATGAAGCCATGAGTACGACAATGAAAGCACCACTTGTTATGAAGGAGGCCGAAACCCTAACTCCAGCTGCTTTGGCCGGTGGGGGTATGCGGCTGCGCAAAGAAGGAAAAGAGAAAAATATTGAAATTACTATCTAATGCCTCGTATATTGATGATGAATATAGATGGGTACACCCTATTTATGGAGAATAAGGAAAACCCTAATGCTACGAAGCCCTAACCCTATCGGTTCAAAAAAAGGCAGCGAGGCAAAGAACCGAAAAGAAATCCTCGCAGGAGCTTATAATACGCTCACCTAAAGAAAATCTAAATTACAATTAATAAATAAATAAAGAAATAACTAGACATAATCGTCGTAGCGCCGGGGTGGGCGGACATTCCTTCTCGGGCGTCTAATTGGGTCGTCCTCGTGTTGTGGTTCGGGCTCGTTCTCCCTAACATCCGTATCAAACAGCCACTAGTTGCCGCCGACCATCGTCGAACGCCGGCGAGCCGTGGTCGGCCGCCATCTGCTTTCTTCTCCGGTGGCGTCAATTGCAACGGCCAAAGCCGCTGCTCTCTTTCTTGTTTGGTGCAATGCCTCCTCCCGTTGTTCCCCCTCCCTTGGTTAGCGAAGGCGCAATTTATAGCCGAAAGATTTTTTCCCGTTGGAGCGCCTGTTACTTCGCAGCTGCGTTAATGAAGAAGAAGCTGCTACTGGATCTCTTTTTCCTTTCTTGCTGGACGTGAAATCAAATTGGGGGAGTGAATGCTGAGTTGGTCTTCTTTTGTGTTGGGTTTGGGCTCCGGCCCAAATTCGATCTCTTCTTTTCAAACTTGAACTACACTTTGGCCTTTTTGCTACATTTTTCTCCAAAAAAATAAGATATCTAATAATTTTGGGTTGGGAAAAATAAAATAAAATGAAGACAATAATAAAATGTTAAAAAATAATTAAAAACCTACTATTTTCAAAAGAAAATTAAAAGATTGTAAAAATGAGAATTAAAATAAAACTAAGCTAAAATACTAAAAATTAAACTCTAAAAATATTAAAAATACCTAAAATTGAATAAAAAGAACTAACCCAAACCCGGCTTATCAGGCCTCCCCAACGATCTACAAGCCCAAACTTTATTCCTCCAATTTCAGGATCCTTTGCCGAGTTTTCTCCAAGTGCGGTCGGCTCTTCTCCTTCTCGATCGGCAGAGGACTCCACTGGGAAACCAGCAGCACGGCACTACTGGCAGGTCGGGACGCCGGCAGTTTCAGCGGCAACCAGAACGGCGGCGGTGGTAGCCGCGGCCCTCCTCACGGCGGCGATGGGGATCGGGTTTTTGGCATCAATTATGGTGATGGCTCCTCCTCCGGACAGCGTGGAGGCTATGGACGCGGACAAGGGCGTGGCAACGGCAATCGGGGTTGTGGTCGAGGGCGCTCAAACGGCGGTTCGAGACAACGGCCACCAACGGACGTCCAAATTTCCTAGAACTCATCCAACCCAAACCCTAGCCCTGGGGTGCTGGGCCCCGGCCCAACCCCGCCCCCCACCTGTTACCATACCATGCCCATGCCTACTACACACCTACCCAACCCCCTGAACCCATCTCCCTATCCACCCCTACACCCCTACCCGTCACCCT
>OOIL02000526.1:861332-871948 GCA_900332095.2 Cuscuta campestris
GACCCAGCAACCCAACCCCGCACCCAACAACCACCCTATGCAAACCCGCTCCAAAGCCGGTATTTTCTATCATAAACAAATCCTTAATCTCAACACTTCTGTCCCCATCTCCCCATTACCCCCAACCTACCGTAGTGCACTAAAAGATCCAAACTGGCACGCTACTATGTGTGATGAATTTAATGCCTTGATTAAGAATGACACAAGAGAATTAGTGCCCCCCTCCCCCTCCCAAACCTTATCATCGGTAAATGACTTTTTTGATACAAATTTTGCCCCTCGGGTGAGTTATCCAAGTACAAGGCCCGTTGGGTGGTTCGCGGTTTCAACCAACGTTTTGGTGTTAATTATGACGAGACCTTCAGCCCCGTTGTCAAGCCTGCCATTGTTCGTATCGTCCTCAGCCTTGCTCTGTTTCGTGGATGGCCCATTCACCAACTTGATGTCAAAAATGCGTTCCTTCATGGTCAGCTACAGGAGACCGTTTATGCCAGCCAGCCTTCTGGGTTTCAAGATCCCACTCGCCCTCATTATGTATGCAAACTCAAGAAAGCTCTTTATGGTCTTAAGCAAGCACCACGCTCTTGGTTCCACAGGTTTGCAGGTTTCATACAGACTATCGGCTTCTGAGGATGCAAGGCCGACACTTCCCTATTCATTTTCTCGCAGCCCATGGGCATGGCCTATCTGCTTCTATATGTAGATGACATTGTACTCACGGCATCCTCCCCGGTACTGCTTCAGAGCCTCATTTAGCAGCTTAAGGCTGAATTCTCCATGACAGACATGGGTGACCTGCACTTTTTCCATGGGATCAATGTCCAGCGCACAGCCACCGGCCTCTTCCTCCACCAGACTCAGTTCACTCATGATATCCTCGAGCAGGCAGGGATGGTCTCTTGCCGCCCCATCTCTACCCCGGTGGACACGAAGGCAAAACTATCTAGCACAGCTGGCTCGACGCTACCCGACCTGTCCTTTTACAGGTCCATTGTTGGTGCACTACACTATCTCACCTTCACTCGTCCTGATATCACATATGCAGTTCAGTAGCTCTGCCTACACCTCCAGCACCACACGATGCACATCTTACTGCCATGAAGCGAGTTCTTCGCTATCTTAGTGGCACTGCCACCCACGGGATCCATATGACACGATCTGCCACCGATTATTTACAAGCCTATTCCGATGCTTATTGGGCTGGCTGCCCTGACACCATACGCTCCACATCATGTTACTGTGTTTTTCTGGGCGACAACCTCGTTTCCTGGTCTTCCAAACGCCAGGCCACCACTTCTCGTTCTAGCATCGAGGCAGAATATCGGGCCGTTGCCAATGCTGTTGCAGAGACCTGCTGGATCCGGAATCTTCTTCTTGAGCTGCAACAACCACTCCGTCGTGCCACACTCATTTTTCTGTGAAAATGTTAGTGCTGTCTACCTATCATCAAATCCGGTGCAACATCAGCGCACCAAGCACTTCGAGGTTGATATACACTTTGTACGCGATAAAGTGGCGCTTGGCCAGATCAAAGTCCTTCATGTTCCTTCATCCTCTCAGTTCGCCGATATCTTCACAAAAGGACTGCCCTCTCTCTTATTTCTGGACTTCAGAGAAAGCCTAGGTATCCGACCCCCAGCACATCCGACGTAGCCAAGAGCATGTTAAATATATTAAATATATTTAATATTATTGTATTATGATTTGTTTCCATACTTGTATAGCTTTCCTAGAATACCTCTCCTACCATAACTAGGATTGAGATGTTGTATATATATACATGTACTCCTCACATAATTAATCAATGAAAATACAATTCTTCACTAATTCATTAAAATTTATAAATGTCTTTTACTTTTACACTTAAACATTTATAAATTATCATTAAAATAGTTTAAAAAATTGAAGGTGAAACAAACCGGCCTGGTACGATGATAGAATTGCCGCTGCAGGTCCCATAACCGGAATCATATTGTGTCCACCCCTAGTAATACTCCGTATTCTGTTACTTATTTAATCATTTTATTTTTGAAACTAATGTTTGAAGATGCTTAATTTGTTTTGCTTTAAAAATTGTTTTGCTTTGATAAATAAAAAATTAATGAAATTTGCTAAAAATTGAATTCATTAATAATTGAGTACCTTACAATAATTCAGTTTGTTCTAAATTAGTTGGGGTCAAATTCCAAACTCGATAAATAATTCGGTAATATTCGAAAAGTATAAGTAGTGAAATGGATATATGGTGATATATAAATTTTTTTTTGGTTTGAGTTTGCTATAATGAATTGGAGATGAATTACTCTTTAAGTTGTTATTTATTAAATTTTGAGTTTGAGTTTGAAATAAATGGGTTGGATATTCTTACTTAGGGGTGAGTAAGTATCAAACCGATAGCGGAATTTCTCGAAAAAATTGAGAATATCGAATTGAAAAATACCGAACCGAAAAAATTCCGAGAAGAAACCGAATCGTACCAAACCGAATGGCCGGTACGGTATTCGGGAACGATACGAGGTGACGTCCCATACTGAAAATCCCGTACCGAACATATATACTAAAATATTATAAAAATAATACCCCGGAGTAATATTTTTATATTCTCTCACTAAATAAGAATGTTTTAGAAAAAATGGTTCAAGTTCTATGATGTGTAAATTATACTCTTATTTAGGTTTTTAATTTTTGTGTATGAACATAAAAGTATTCGCAAAGATTCGAAATACTCCTTTGTTGTCATTGATTTTTTAGTTTGTGAAATATAAACTAAGTTTTGATACGCATCTCTTGCATTTAAATATTCTTTTTTTTAATTTTCATATTTTTATAATTTAAATTCACTTTTAATTTTCAAAAATAAAGGGACATTGTTAAATTTTAACGTGTAGAGTAGGTATGTATATTTATCCCGATTTATACCGATACTGAACCATCTCGAACCATACCGAACCGATATTTTGGAATCGAGATCGGTACAGAGTAAAATCTCATACTGAACCGAAATATTTGGTGCAGTATCAGGACAAGCTAAATACCGTACCATACCGTACCAGCTGAGCCCTAGTCTTACTCCTAAAAACAATTTGAATCGGCGTCCTTGGATTTTAATGGTTGGGCCAAATTTTTACGGAGTATCACCTTCACCAATCCTACAAGAAACCCATTATCTCTCCCCATTACATATTAAATCGGCGCTCGAGCCTCCTGACAGTCCTGAAATCGAAAATTGAATCAAGACTACTTTTCAAATTCCTCTTCCTACACAGAATTGAACCAGTAAAATCCTAAAAACGGAAAGTGTACGTCGCGCCGTAGAGGCTCGCTGAGGTTCTGTGAAGAAGAGAGCTTTGGTTATGTTGTTGAGAACAAGAATTGCCTTAGTGGGGACTGCGATTGTTGGGAACAAACAAAAACCTTCTTAATTGAAGTATATAGGGCCGGCCCAATAGGGGGACAAGGTGTCCTTCCGGGCCGGGCCCAAACATTTCAGGGCACATTTTTTTTAAAAGTATTATATATATATATATATATATATATATATATATATATATATATATATATATATATATATATATGTATAGGCCCAGGCCCAGTACCCATCACTTAGCTTATTACCTCTAGCACTAGCCCAGTCCATCCGTATTCGGTAGACCAAAAACGGAAGAAAAGCTAAAGTGCAACTGTGCAAGTGCCGATCGAAGAAACCCAGCGACCGGAAGAAACAAGAGAGCCAACTGCCCGACTCGCCGCCTCCACCGCCGGACGAGTCGCCGACCTGCACGGCTCCACCCTCCAGGTAATTATTCATAGCCTTCCATTTCCAATTTTGTAATTTTTATTTCTTAAATCTTAATTTTCTTTCATTGTTTCATTTTTTAGATTTAAAATCTAGGGTTAATTCTTAATTTTTAATTTGAAATGTTTTCTAATTTCATTCTTTGAAATAGAATGAATGGTTCTATATGTTATTTATTTGATTTGATGAATTGATTTGAATTTGTTATTTATGATAATTATATATTTATATTAAAAAAACTTAAACCGAAAAAAATTTAAAACTGATAAATTGGTGAATTGATATTAATTTATGATTTATAAAAAAATTAAAACTGAAAAAGAAAAAAAATTAAAAAAAGAAAAATTGACGAATTGATATTAATTTATGATATATTTATTTATTTATTTTCTTGCTTTTTTTATTTTTTATTCTTGATTTTAATTAGTAGAATTTATGAATTTGGATTTTATTTAAATAATTCAATAGCTATGACTCCTAAACAATTTTTTCATTTATTTTTTTCTTCTAATAATATTGCGTTAATAATAATTTAAATATAATTAGTTTACATATGTGAATTTTTTAGACCATTAAAGATAAGACTTGAGGGCCTTTTTTCTGTTCCGGCCCAGGCTGACGAAATCTCAGGACCGGCCCAAGACTATACATAAACCATGGCGGGGATTGCGATTGTTTTGGATCTACTGCGGACAAACCCGAGCTTGAATGGCCAGACCCTTCATTCTTACGGCGTCTTCTCATCTAAAGTTGCTGCCTCTGCTGCCAAGGCTTCGCTTGCATTTGCAGCCACCACTCCCTTTGCTTATAGACCCTTCGTCGGGTAATTTTTTCCCAACCCATATACTCCTTCTGCTTATACAAGTATGCCTTGGATCCTAGCTTCCTAAAAAGACAGAACACACTTTTATCCCTGCATGCAAAGATAGCGTTCCAGATATTCTTTCCTTTTGAATGCCATATATCTCATCTTGCTCTGATTTTTATAGTATTAGTCATATTCATGCGGTGTCCATTGCCTATGGATTCTAAAAATGTCATTTTTACATTGTTATAGCTTTGAGTGAATAATGGCCTCAATCAAAATGCCTTATTAATCTTCTTTTCTTTGAAGTTTTGGGTAAAGGGTCTATTTGAAACATTAAAAGGATAATTTTTTCGTACATCTTGACTCCCTACGCTCCAATGTAGTTGGGGTTATATTCGGTTTGTTGTAGTCACATTCACGCAAGCTACAAATCTGGTCATTCTTATAATGTATTACTCCCTCCGCCCAGTTATGAATTGTCAACCTCTACTTTGGATAGGGACTACATCATGGTTGTGTTAATTAGGATCGCGATCCCACTCGTACCCGTAATTAAATTTTGTCTCATTCAGTCTAAGAAACGCCGCAAGTCTCATATGGGTTTGGTTAATACAATGTGTATCTGCCTGCTAGTATGTTTAATCAAGCTTGCTTATTTCCAAACTTTTTTTTGAGGGTGATTCGACTCGTCAACAGGCCTTTTTAACCAATAAGCAGAGTTTTTCCTACTTGGGAATCTCCATTGCTAGAATACTAAAAACAAAGTCATGGTTATTTAGTTAATTGATTCAATGTCTAGCATATTACATAATGGCTATGCCATTGGCCTTTTTGTGTTCATGTTGAGATGAGAAACTGTTCCTTATGCAGTTCCAAGGTCGAGAACACATTCGTGCTCTTTCGTTTTTAATCACATTTGTTCTATATGTAACCCGATAATCTGGGTTTTAGAAAGAAGGAAATTAATTTAGAGCATATCTTTCATATATAAACTGGATCATGCTTCCTACGCCTAACTATCAAACTCCTCATTCCTTCCCCAATGAAACAGAGTTTCTACTTCCCCACTGAAGCAATTAAGACTAAAACTTCCCAAGTGTATAGTATCATATTACTGATTGTAAGTTACTATACACTGCTTTAGAACTCCGCAAATAACGAGAACTCTCACCTCAAATCTGTTCTTGTTTGAGTAGTGCTAGATACTCGTAGGAAAAATCGTGTCCAATTCCAATATCATTTGGGGGGGGGGGGATATTTATAAGTTTACATGGCTTCCCTTATTCACCATCTTTGATCAACTTTTATAGGCATTTATTTGTGTTCATTATGATAACTACCAAAACCCCTCCACAAGTAATTAAAACCCTACTGCACCGCGCCCTTCACCTTGGCTTCATGCCTCATTGTCAGTTGTGGGCTGATCCATCGAACATGTTCAATGGGTCTCCCCAAGATTGGACCTGGCCCGCTGGAGACTCACCTGGACACGTATATTGGGCCAATTACATAAACAATAATACCTTCAGCCCAATATACCCATCAGAAACGTATCTTACAGTGGTGGTAACTACCAACTACCCCATTAAATCATTAATAACATGCAAATTTGCAAAGAACTCAGGAATTTAATAAGTAAAATATGTCCCCTATTAATCTCGGAAGACCAACATTCCATACATCGGAAAATAGCCAATGAAATAAAAATCTGGCTTAAAAGAAAAAGACTTTTGAACACTTAAACTAAAAATGAAATACTAAATATAATTAAAACAGAATCAAATAGAAATAACATAATCCAATAGCCGAATTCACAGAAATCAGAATCCAAGATTTTGAAAGATATAGAAAAAGAGACCAACCCTTCGACAGTCGAAGCATCACGTCAACGGAGAGGGAGAGTGGGTTATTAAGCATAGGTGAAGTGAGCGGCAAGTCTAAAAGGGATATCGGGATAAGAAGTATTGAAGACGGAAGGAATGCCAGGGGGTGGGGGGTGGTTTTGACATATGTGAGTTATAGATTAGTGCAGAGTCTAAAAGCGATTCGGACTGGGGTGAGGCATAAAATTATTTTCCAAGTCTAATGGGAAGACAATATTTTCCTCCCTTCAACAGAAAATAATTATCTGCGCAAACACATTTTTCTCCCTTTTGCACATTGTCTACCAGGAGACTAGAAAACATTGTTATTAAGTCGTCAACTAGTCGCCTGGTCGTTTTGGTGGTGCAACTTGATTGTCCCCTAGCGACTTGGATAGACTAGTTGCCCGGTCGTGTAACGCGACAACTAGTCGCTGATGGAAACCCAACCCAATTTTACCAGACCCCACCCAAATTTCATTAAATTTTAAAAAAACACTACGTAAAAGTATCACCTCCCTTGTTCACTCAGCACAACGTGACAATCCTTCATTACTTCTCTCTCTCTCTCTTTCTTCCTCGCCAAAGCCCATCTTCCAGATCGATTCTTGTGGATTTGATTGTTCTTCATCTTCATCGATTCCTCTCCATCATCCTCCATGGTATTTGATAACTCAAAACATGGAATTAAATATTTTAATATGTTCTTTAACTTCTTTTTGTTCTTGTTATCTTTGTTGGTACTTGGTGTTGTTTTTGAAGATTAAAGGTTATTTGTTTCTAATGTACCCTTTGTTGTGTGACTTTATGTGCTACTTTTAAACATAATTTTGTTTTGGTAATGATATTTCATTATATAAATATATATAGTTATCTTTGGTCAATGAAGATATATATAATATTAAAAATTCAATACTATTTGTGATTTATTGACTAGTCTACGACTAGTAGGTCGACTAGTCCACTAGTCTCCTCTTCACAGACTCGACTTTTCGCCTTGATAACTAGGTTAGAAAAACAATGAGTAAATTCCATAAATGGACCCTTATAATTGGTGGTTTTCCATGTTTCAACTCCAATTCTAAGATATTACATTTATGGTCCTCAATTTTTGGGAACTATTTTATAATTAGTCTCTTATGCCAAATTTAACCAAAGGAACGATTTTGATATAGTTTTCAAAAAATGAGGACCACGAATGTAATATCTAATAATTGGAGACTAAATATGGAAAACCACATGTTATAAGGGATTATGTATGGAATTTACAAAAAAACAATTAACGTCAAAAACCATTTCCTTCTCAGACAGTCCCTAAGAACATTGTTAATCTAATTGTATGGAGATAATCTTAAATGAAGATGCTTGTTTAGTCTTCTTCTCCGTTCTTTTTTTACCTATTTAAAATATTGACACATGATGGTTTAATACAGTTACAGCGGGGCAAGAGTTGCTTTTTGTGATGCTGGTCAGGGTCTTACAGAAGATTATATTTCTAGCTTAAGAAGTGATTCAACGGTTAACGTTGATGACTATAGTTCCAAAATATACATTGTTGAACAAAAAGCATTGCTTTCTGCATTTCATTGGAGAAATTTTGCCCTTACATTCTTGAGGTCTTTCCTATATAACTACTTGCCCATTGTGGAGTCCCGTTTGAAGATTGAGAATGCGGAGGATGATGACGGAGACTTTTTAGAAGATGACCACGAAGAGAGGCCGGTGGATTTGATAACTCCTTTCAAGGCATCAGTTAAACACATCTGTCGCGAGGTAACATTTTCTAGATTTAATTTGATATTGCTTAGTCACTAGTATTAAGTTTCTTGAGAATATGGGAGTCAATTGTCATTGTCAATAATTGTACAACAACGGATGCATGAGAATTGGTAATATCATACATCGATGTGGCAAATGTATATCACATATATTAGCGAATTTTTATTTGTTTCTTTATTATTGATGAACAAACGTGATAAAGATAACCCTTGCCATCTCTTTTGGGTACTGGTTAGCAATACATCTTTGATATTATTAAAATCATTATGTTAATTATATGTTAACTTCAATGCATTATTGGTAAAAATATCATATATGGGTTATTATTGTGTAAAGATAGAGAGGTTGTTTCCTAAAGATCCCACTTGATGCAAACACGTAAGGACAAATGATTGTGGTTAATACAATCCGCAAATAGACGGAAATGAAGAAAACAATGGATAAACCAAAACAGATGAAGGTAATCCAGACAAGCTCCATCTAACTAAATCCGATAGCCCTACACACAACAATAACCACCTCTATCATGGCCTTGCCAACCATTATAATCCTTGATTGCCCAACACTCCTTTCTAGGGTCATGTCGTTGTTGAGTTACTTAAGCGTGTTTGTGAGTGAGGTGGGTTCCTGAAAAAGCAAATGTGCTAAATCAGAAGCAGAAATCAGTTACTTCAAGCTTTGGTGAAAAAACTTCTACAACACAATTTACACTTTTGAAGTCACGTTTCATAATTTAAAGTTGATTTGCTCAGTGAAGTAGAAGCTCAAAATCTTTATTCAAACACAGCCCCAAACACCCTCTAAGTCACGCGTCTGGTGGCATAACTTTGGTGGAATCACTTCACCCCAACTCTTCTTCAGCCTACTTCTACGCCTCCTCAAGTATCCTACCTTTAGTCACTTGCACCTCCATACCGGAGCGTCGGTAATTCTCAACATGTGCCCAAACCATTTCATCTAGCTTCGTGTATCTGATCTTTGACAGATGCCACTCTCACCTTGTCTTGGATTAACCTTGTTCTAAACTCTATACACTACCACCTCAGCATCCTCATCTCGCCCACTTGAACTTTATGCACATGTGTTTATAACCAACCAACACTAGCCCATTGAAACATAGCCAGTCGATAAAACTCGGCTTTCGATTTTGCTGGGACACTCTTGTCGTACAAAATACTTGACAAGAGCTTCCATTTCATCTCTCCCACTCTGATACGGTGGACAAAATTCTTATCAATCTCATCACAGGCCTCAATGGTAGATACAGGGTGATACAAGGTACTGAAACGTATCCCTTATAGGCTTGGTTTCAGCATCAATCTTCACCTCCACGTCCGACTCAATTGTCATCGCACTAAAATTGCACTCTGTTTTAGTCCCCTGCTCAATCTGAAACCTTTAAACTCCAAGGTTCGCCCCTACACCTCCAATCTATTATTTTGTCATTCATGCATTTCGTCAATCATGACAGACCCTGACGTAGTCACATCTTGAAGGGAAAAGATCAGAGTCCTATAGACGGTATGCTTGTCCCTGCTCCATCGTACCTATCCTTAATCGCTCTAAGGTATGTATAATGGGATCATTGTACTCTTCATCCACTCTTCGGGCATCTATCCATCACGAAGATAATGTTAAAAAGCTCAGTTATCCACATTACAAAGTTTGATCAAGAAATCTGCATTTCTATGACATTTCTCAACTAATTTTTTGAAAATAAGGATGCCTTTTGAATATAGGACTTCAGATTTTATACCTTCTTGGGCTGGACATACTCACACAAACTCTGCAGGGACACCGCTAGGCCCAAATTTATAGCATAATTAATTTATTTTAATTAGTTTCCTATTCGCTTTCCACATAAATATTCTGAATGTCTTTTGTTTTTAATTCAGTAGCAGTTTCCTTCTACAAATCCTATTCATGTTCTTTAAATATGCATACAATTAATAATATATTTCAAGTTGGTATTGAAATTAAAATTCAAAAGAGGCTAGACCTTACCATCTTCTGTTCTCTCTCTAGTCGTGCGCCTCTCCCAGTTGTACTTCACCAATAGGAAAGTCGGGGGTTTCTTCCTCTTTGGTTTCTCACAAACCTTTGACATGTAGTCACTAGTTAGACTCTCAGACTCTCAATCCATACCAATAGCAATCCATACCAATAGTACTAGTAGGCTTCTTGGTTTTTAAACTTAAACTTTGGGTCACTGACATGTGTCAAAATATGACCATCGTTTTGGGGGTCATCATGTATGTATGTATGTATGTATGTATGTATGTATGTATGTATGTATGTATGTATGTATGTATGTATGTATGTATGTATGTATGTATGTATGTATGTATGTATGTATGTATGTATGTATGTA
>OOIL02000526.1:872190-893186 GCA_900332095.2 Cuscuta campestris
ATGTATGTATGTATGTATGTATGTATGTATGTATGTATGTATGTATGTATGTATGTATGTATGTATGTATGTATGTATGTATGTATGTATGTATGCATGCATGCATGCATGTCTGTGTGTGTGTGTGTAAAATTTGAAGTCAAAGCCAAAATTTAAAAATGAAGAAAAGTCAAACTGAGAAGAAAGTTTTAGGATGGAGGGAGTACTATTAAACTATTGTTCAATTAAATAAATTTGTTCTGATTAAAATAAATTATTATTGAGCTTTGAAGATATTTGATATCCAAAATCATGACTGTGGATAAGCGTTGTAAAGATAAATCTAAAATACAGACTATATTGGTGGTCTTGATTAAAGACCAGAGTACAGACTCAAACCAAGACTTAATAAAAAATGTTGATTTGGACTCTTAAGATGATTTGTTGAAATAAATCATGAGATTAAATGATATGAATTGAATATGATTAATTTGGACTTTTGAATAAAAGATTAATTAAATCAATTTTGATTCTGTCAAAGTCAAACACCCAAAAAAGGTGTCAGAAAAAGTATTACTAATAACTATAAAAAATATACGGTTGTGTAGAGTTTCACTGTCTGATCGCAACGGTACAGTCAGAATTTAATTCACAGAAAGTTGCAGCAAAAAGCGTATCCCGACTTAGATCAAATTAGTCCCAATTAGGGAAGATGTGTACAAACGACGCCACCTCCTCCACAATGCACTTTGCGATCGGGCAATGACTTAGAACCATGTCTTCTTCTTCACCTTCTCCACTACATAAGCATACCACAAGTCCCTCCATTCTTCACCAATCTTTTCCTTTCTTTCTCCTATTTTGTTCCTGAGAGTGAGAGAAGTGCATAGGTGCTGTCCACATGGTGAGAGTTGTCAAAGCTGGTGATAATCCTCGCCGGAAGTTTCATCAAAATTTTTTCAAAATCTCCAATTTAGCCTGAGGTGATGTTAGGGGCGAACCGGGGGTCTTATCAAGTTGGAAAGTTAATGGGGAATTGGTAAAGGAAATGAATGGGCAGTGTTATAGGCCGAGTTGGTGAGGGATGAAAAGGGGAGGTATGGGTGTTCTCTTGGCTTGAGAATGCAAAGGAAAATGCAGGGGATATGTTGGAAGAGGCCTGGGTGAAATGGTGATATATGCAAGAGGGGTTTTTTTTTGGTATTTTTGGATGAAAGAAAAGAATTAGGTTTAAGAAGAAGAAATGGAGAGATATGAAATGGGAAGAGGTAAAATGAAGGGATAAACCAAGTTGGTGTTTAAGAGATATTACACATTCTTATCTTAACTTGGGGTTAAGTCTAGAACTTAATTAAGATATAACACACTTAATTAAATATCTAGAACCTAAAACTCACACTTAAGATAACCACTCTTAAGATATAGATTTAGGAATTTAAATAGCAAACACAACAAGTGTATTACTAAATGGAAAATGGAATTACAATCTGAGTCTCACAAAATGGCCTAAGGCCGAAATAAATACACACACATAGGGGGGAAACTTCCCAGAAACATCCACTCACAAATCACAAGAATAATATCCATTTGTTTATGTTTTCTTAATGGAATGAAATCAGGGATTTGGTCTTTGATTTTCATGGCTGGTGGCTTGTCCTTTAGTGAGGAAAATCACAAGGAAATAAGTGATGATTCTTGGGAAATAATGGGGGACAAAGGGGATGGGTGATGGTTGGTTTTATTGGCCTTATATTGGGTCATTCATGGAAGGTATGTAGGGACTGATTTGGTGGGTGGAGTGTCAATAAACTCACAAAAGTCTTTTGTCCTTTTGTTATTATTTATTCAGCCTAGGTGGGAGACACAAGGGGGACAATGGTTGGTCAATGTTGGGGAATAAAAGAGGGGTTGTTTTTGGTCATTAAAAGGGGACATGGCTGGGTATTATTTGTGGGTATTTTGGAGTTATGGCTTTGGGTTATTGTGAGGGAAAACATGGGCAGGAAGTAGGGGCTGGAGGTGGGTCATGGTTTTGGCTCTTTGTGGGTGTTTGTGTTGGGATTGTGAGGTTTATTTGGGCAGGGAATGAAAGGAAGGAAGAGAGGATTTTACTGGTTTATTAAAAGACTTAAAAGAAGGAAAATAACAACAAACAAAAAGGTTTTGGTTTACACACTCTTATTTTTGGCCATGGCTAAAATAAGCAGAAAACTGCTCTTGGGTACCCTATATTTTGAGAAACTAACTGCGGGGTACCTCATATTTTCAAAATATACTCCGAGGTACCTTCTATTTTGAGAAACTAACTATCGGATACCTCACATTTTTAAAATATACTCCGAGGTACCCTCTATTTTGAGAAACTAACTATCGGGTACCTCACATTTTTAAAATATACTCCAGGATATCTCCAAATATATATTAATTTTACGCCATTAATTTTAAGAAATAGGGGTTTGGAATTCCAAACCATTAATTTTACTTTTAAAATTCCAAACCCCTATTTCTTAAAATTAATGGCGTAAAATTAATGTATATTTGGAGGTATCCTGGAATATATTTTAAAAATGTGAGGTACTCGATAGTTAATTTCTCAAAATAGAGGGTACCTCGGAGTATATTTTAAAAATGTGAGGTACCGATAGTTAGTTTCTCAAAATAGAAGGTACCTCGGAGTATATTTTGAAAATATGAGGTACCCGGCAGTTAGTTTCTCAAAATATAGGGTACCCAAGAGCAGTTTTCTGTAAAATAAGAGTAGGAAAAACTTTATTTTGAAAAGGAAATATTTTGGATGTTTAGGGTGGATTTGGACATGGTTGGGGTGGCCAAGGGGGTTTGAAAACAACAAGGGTGTTGGTTGGTGTTCTTGAATGGAAGAAAGGACTTAAATCAACCCAATAAGGATTATAACACTTAGCCATAAATCCCTTGATTTGTTTGAACACTTGTGGCACGTCCATGAGTCTGGGTAGGGCATGCCCGGATATAACAGGTAAGCCCTTAGATATATTTAGTGATTAGAATGTTCACATATATCGTCTCTATGTTCATAAACAGTTGTTTAGTTGAGTTTTGAGTTTGACATGCTTGAAGAACAAACAATCATAAACCTTAAAATTATTGTTAAAACATCAATTTAATGATACCAAAATGATCTATGAGCTTTGGAGAACATTTCTATATAATTTAATTGAAGTTTGATGGCTAAAAATGAAGTTTTTAAAAATTGGCCCGAGATTGAAGACGACACTATTCAAACCTCGTGCAGGTACAATATCGAACTATCGCCAGACAGTGACAATGTACAGCCGGAATGGTAGGCCATACCGTCGGTGACCGTATCTAACTACCATCTCAACCAAGTTTCTCTGGCGGTACCAAGTACCAACCACCAGGCGGTACCCCATATAATCTGAACGGTACTGAGGTAGGTGCCGTAACGGGTACTGTCTGATTAAGGAATTTTTCCACAAACCTGATAAATTTGAACTATAAAATTCTATTCCCTCCGTCCCACTGTCTTTGTCCACTTACCTTTTGGCACACCATCCAATGCACTTTTTTAATCCGTTTTATCTTGTAATTTGTATATTAAAAAATTATAAAAATTATATATTAATAATCTATATGTTAAGACGAATCAAACAAAATCACACATGACTATTTTTAAGCTTACACATTGAGAGAATTTGATGAGTCAAAGTGCTTAGATGAACAGTTCCAAAAGTCAAAAGTGGACAAAGACAATGGGACGGAGGTAGTATTTTTGATACCATGCAACTAAAAATCAGTATGAATATCATTTCCAAACCAAAAATTATGTTTTAATAAATTTAAAAACCTTATTTGATGCATGACGGTAAGCTAGGGTGTTAACACTCGATGCTAGGCCGCTATTTGTTAGTAAATACTATGATAATGATTATTATTAATTATTGATTGTGATAATCGAACCATGATAAAATAAACAATTGTTTGATCAAATGATGATGATAAGCAATCAACGTTACATAGAACTCTAACATAAATCTCATGTGACTTAGTTAATTTGGGCCTAACGAGTATAAAGTCTGGTGGCCTGGGTAAAAACTTTGTGATTATGATTTGTTAAGCTTTTGCAATATTGAAAACTCCGTACTATTTATATTATGAAAAATTATTACTATGATAAATAAAAATGTTTGAAATGTTTTAAATTTTTAAGATTACCAAGTTAATACGTTAATCTGAAAGGAACTGCAGACTTGGACGGATTAAGATGTTACAGGAAGTGCATGAATTAGAGTGATGATGGTGATGATTTTTAGGTGAAGGAATGGGTGAGAGGGTCGAATGAACCACATGGGAATTAGGGTGGAGTTTCCAAGGTTGTTTCGTAAATAAAAACTGACTTGAACGGTACACGCTTTTCCCCCCAAACTATTTTGTATCAAAAACCGTTTGTGTTTCTGGAATCAGACAGTCAAAACTAGTATTATGATGTGATCAAATAATTTTTCTGAAGACTTTATATTTTTCCCAACTCCGATTTGTATTAATAATTAATTAATGAAATTATTCAATTCTAATAGGCTAGATTTTGGGGTGTTACAAGAAATATTACGGTGATATTCACAATATTTCACTCCTTCGGCCACCGCATAGGTCTCCACTCAAATCTCTATTTGCTCCCACACGTGCCCCTAAAGAGTAGACCCTCGCCGCCGACACCTTAGGGCCGACGGTGTATTCCTTCTTCTTCCTCTTCTTCGTAGCTTATTATTATTATTATTATTATTGTTATTATTGTTGTTGTTATTATTATTATTATTATTATTATTTTTTTATTTATTTATTATTATTATTATTATTATTATTATTTGAAGAAAAATGAAAAAGAGTGAAAGAAAGGAAAGAAAAGGAGATTAAAGAGAGGAAGAAGGAACGGCTGGAAGAGGAGATGGGGAAAAGGGGTGGCGGAGAAAAAAGGAGGAAGGGGAAGAGAAAAAAAAGAAAGGAAGAAAAGAAAGAAATGGAGGGTAATTTATGAAAAGTAGAGAAAAAAAGGTAGAATGGGAACATCATTCCCGGACGAAAAAAAGAGTAGAACGGGAACATCATTTCCGGACGGAGGGAGTACAAGTTTTTAAGACATCACATAGTTATTTTATATTTTTTTCAAAAGTGATGCATATTTTATTTTCTCTTATTCATTACATTGTTTAACATATCTAGAAGGAATTAAAAAATCAATATAAATATTCTATGAGGTTTTATATATGTGTTTTGATATTTTATTGTTTTTGTAGGGCAAAATGTAAGTGCTAGTATGAATTTAAATATTCTTAAAATAAATCTAATAACCCGTTGGGTCGACCCGTACCTGATGACATTGGGTCATGAACATGTAGTTCTTAACCCGAATCCAATCTTACCCGAACCTGATATAACCCGAATTCGAAGTGATCGATCCCAAACCTGACCTAACTGACTGATCTGCTAGCTCTAGTTTTGGGCTTGCTGATATGAAATGTAGTGTCCATTACTTGTCTAAAATTAGTGAGCACTATATATTACTAGTAGTTCAAAAGGGCAGCAGGTTTACACAAGATGTCTTCCCTGTCACAATCTTTGTATGGAGGACAACGAAGTCATTGGATGAAATTTAAAATCAGATGTCATCGTAGTTTATTTTTTTACCTTGCATAGAAAACATCATGAGACAACGATAAGTAGAGATGTTTGCTACTTTGCTAGGTCTCCTTTCTGTCCAAATCACCAAAATAGATTCTCTTAAAAAATATATTTTCTGTAGAATGTAGATGTCACTTCTACCTTCTTTTCAATGATCTCCTTTCTTTTGCAAAGACTTTCATCGTCAAATACACATTTTAGTTACCTATATTTTCATAATTATTAACAACCTTAAGCAGCCCAACATTTTGTACTTTTGGCAGCATATTTAAAAAATGTTGTGCTCAACAACATTCATAAGGATTTCCTGTGTTAAGCATTTGATCGAGGGGGGAAGAGAATGCGAGTTATCACCATTTTCTCTATAAAGTTTTGAATTTTCTTTTCATGTTCTATATTTTCTAGGGAAAAGTTACGTTTGCTTAGTTTTCAAGAAGTACCTCCAGTTGGCTACCTTTTGGAAGGCCAGACCCAATTTCACATTGAAAAGTATTGAAATGCACATTTTAGCAGGAAAAATCAAATAGCTAATGAAACTATTAGCTATGTGTTTGAGTTTGTTAGTGATTCCATTATGATGTTTTACATTGCATTCAAATATATACTTTATGTATATATGTGCTCATGTATATTTGGAAGGGTCTTTTGCAAGTTTAATGCACAGTTGATGGTGTGGTGATTACTTTGCCCACAACTTACCATGTTATCTTATTCCATTCATTCTAGAAAGCTTTCTAGCTTGCACATAATTTTCATGCATATTTTCAGTTCCCAAATAACCCCTTGTGTATCATGACTCAGACCACTGTTACAACCACTAGGCGTGTGTTAGAGCGATTTGCTGTCCATTATGTCTCTCAACGCATGGCGTGGAAGCTCCTCAAAGGTACCTTTGATTGCTAGTGTTACATTTGGATCTTCTTCGTTGATTTACATGTCAATGAACACAACACATGCAGATGTTCCAAGGTCAGCTGCTCGCAAGGCAGGAAGAGGAATGCCAACTTTCTTCTACATATGTAGTGTTAGCAGAACAACATTCAGAGGTGATGGTTTTTCTTGTAGAATTTCTTGTTACTTGTACTTTCTTGTGCCTCTCAACATGTTCGCACATATGTTTTTAGAGTAAATTCCATAAATGATCCCTTATAACAGGTAGTTTTCCATATTTAGTCCCTAATTCTAAGATATTACATGTGTGGTCCTCAAATTATTGAAACTAATCGATATTTAGTAGTCCTTTAGGCCAACTATGACCAAATATTTTTTCCCACATATAGTCCCCAAAAGCTGATTATGGAATAGTTTTCAAAAATTGAAGACTGCAAATGTAATATATCTTATAATGGAATTTACATGCTCATTTTTTTTAATTTCTTGAAATTGCCCTGTTTGATTGATAAGGTTGTTGCCTCGGAGTTCTAGCATCGTTGATCGTCCAAGTTGGGGTAGATATGTACGGATTCTTTAAGTCAACGTCGGACAATGAGGAAAGACTTAGGCTGCTTGGGAAGAAGGTTTATAACACTACCCTCAGGTGTGCCGCGTCTCTTGTTTTAGCTTCTATTGGGGCCGGAATAGGAGCCGCATTCATTCAGCCCACAACTGGCCAGTGGATAGGTGAGTTTTTCGTTTGGTACTTAACTTACGGGGGTTATTGTTATATGAGAGAGAAATAAATAAAATAAAATAGTTTAAAATAATTTTAAAATAGAGATTGAAACCATATATGTTAAATTTGTGAATTTTGTGACTATTTTGTTTGTGAACCTAGCATTGCTCATTTGCATTGGACAAATCTAAACTTTCAGGATGCGCATTGGGAGATATTGCTGGACCTTACATTGTTGCTATGCTCTCAGACAAAGTTCATCTCCAGCTATAGTCCTTGTTTTATGCGCATATTTTTGTTTGCTGTTGTGATAGACAATAAGGCTGAATATTGATCGAGTTCGCACATTGTTTTATTCCTTACCTTGTGATAGACAAGAAGAAGGCTCAATATGGATGTAATTCTTTTTCGTTGAACTTTGCCCGTGTAATTTCAGCCTTCGGCATTGCTATTTGCTTACATGTTCCCATTGGCCATGTAATAAAATAGAACATCTCTTGTTTCGTATAAATGTTTTGATGTAATTTTTTAAATCCACAAAGTTTAGGTTCTAATTATGCACCAAATTTCAGATAAATTAAATTGACATCTTTTTTTTGGGATGAAGACAGCATATGATAATAAATGGAAAAATCTTTAGTACAGGCATTAACAATAATATCAATATTAATAACACTATTGTTGTTGTTTTTGTTGTTATTATTATTATTATTATTATTATTATTATTACTACTACTACTACTACTATTACTATTATTATTATCATTATTCTTATCATTATTACTATTAGGGTTTTGCTAAATTCACTCCCTTTATTATGGCTATATTTACTTCTTTTATATTAAATAGATTATTTTTTCTTAAAAAATCCATCTAAATTTTCTCTTTTGTAGTCTTAAGGGAAAAAAGATTATTTATTATAAATGGAGTCGAGTTGGAAAAAATAAGAGTAATACCCTTATGATTATGATCATGATTGTGACAACGATGATTATTGTTGTTGGAATAAAGTGTCCGGGGTTTTTTTAGAAATTCAAGTTATCCTTAGGCCTAGGATGTTGTGAAAAAAAAAACACTTATGAAAGAAAATTTAAGAACACAAGATTTAACATGGACTTGAATTCTAGAGAAAATTATAGGTCTTTATTTTTGTCAAGCCAAGCAAAAGTAATCTTTTCAAGGCATTAATAATAATATCAATATTAATAACATTATTATTACTATTACTATTATTATTATTATTATTATTATTATTATTATTATTATTATTATTATTATTATTATTATTATTATTATTATTATGTGATAGTCATTCAATATGCTATATATGTACACTAAAACTCTTTTTCAGCATTTTGCATGGTTTTAGTCAATTTTATTTGCTTGCATAAGATTGTTTTTGAATAATTGTCTAAGAAACTATTGTTTTTGTTTTTGCAAAAAATGTTATTTTTACAGTATGGAATGTATGGAACCCATGTACTCTTAAATCCAGAGATAGAGGAGGTCATTGTTGTTGGATTTATGAACCCTAGAGCCCAAACTATGTTTATGTATCTGAATATTTATCAAGGATAAAAGGTCCTAAAGAATGTTTATACATCTTGTGTATTTAGACATAGCTTTAGTCTATAGACTTAGTGCTCTAGTAGCATAGACTAGAACTACGATGTTCTGATTATGAGATTCTTACATTTATAGATGCTATGTCAAAAATATTCTTAGTCGGATGTTGTGATAATACAGATGTCATAATATACTAAGACTAACATGTATGAGATAAGATAGTCACATGTCATAGGCTATGGATATTGTGATATCTCAATCTATACGTAGGTACATATCTGTGATATGGTAGTAGACTGATCGACGATGAGAATTGTAATGCCCCAAAACACACTCTAAAAGTATTATTAAACTATTGTTCAATTAAATAAATTTGTTCTGATTAAAATCAATTATTGTTGAGCCTTGAAGATATTTGATATCCAAAATCATGACTGTGGATAAGCGTTGTAAAGATAAATCCAAAATACAGATTATATGTGTGGTCTTGATTAAAGACCAGAGTACAGACTCAAACTAAGATTTAATAAAAATTGTTGATTTGGACTCTTGAGATGATTTGTTGAAATAAATCATGAGATTAAATGATATGAATTGAATATGAGATCTTTTGAATAAAAGATTAATTAAATCAATTTTGACTCTGTCAAAGCCAAACACCCAAAATAAGGTGTCAGAAAGAGTATTACTAATAACTATAAAAAGTATACTGTTGTGTAGAGTTTCATTGTCTGATCGCAACGATAAAGTCAGAATTTAATTCGCCGAAAGTTGGAGCAAAAAGTGTATCCCGACTTGGACCAAATTAGTCCCAATTAGGGAAGATGTGTACAAACGACGCCTCCTCCTCCACAACGCGATTCACGATCTCGCAATGACTTAGAACCATGTCTTCTTCCTCACCTTCTCCACTACATAAGCATATATACCACAAGTCCCTCCATTCTTCACCAATCTTTTCCTTTCTTTCTCCTATTTTGTTCCTGAGAGTGAGAGAAGTGCAAAGGTGCTGTCCACATGGTGAGAGTTGTCAGAGTTGTGGTAATCCGCGCCGGAAGTTTCACCAGAAATTTTTCAAAATCTCCAATTTAGCCCGAGGTAAGCCCTTAGATATATCTAGTGATTAGAATGTTCACATATATCGTCTCTACGTTCATAAATGGTTGTTTGGTTGAATTTTGGGTTTGACATGCTTGAAGAACAAAAAATCATAATCCTTAAAATTGTTGTTAAAACATCAATTCAATGATACCAAAATGATCTATGAACTTTGGAGAACATTTCTATATAATTTAATTGAAGTCTGATAGCTAAAAATGATGTTTTGAAAATTGGCCCGAGATTGAAGGCGACACTATTCAAACCTCGCACAGGTACAATATCGAACTATCGCCAGACGATGACAAGGTACCTGAATGGTAGGCCATACCGTCGGTGACCGTATCTAACTATCGTCTCAACCAAGTTTCTCTGGCGGTACCAAGTACCAACCACCAGGCGGTACCCCATACAGTCTGAACGGTACTGAGGTACCGTGTGCGGAGGTGTCGTAACGGGTACTGTCTGATTAAGGAATTTTTCCACAAACCTGAATTTTGAACTATAAATTCTATTTTTGATACCATGCAATTAAAAATCAGTATGAATATCATTTCCAAACCAAATATTATGTTTTAATAAATTTAAGAATCTTATTTGATGCATGACGGTAAGCTACGATGTTAACACTCGATGCTAGGCCGCTATTTGTTAGTAAATACTATGATAATGATTATTATTAATTATTGATTGTGATAATCAAACCATGATAAAATAAACAATTTTTTGATCAAATGATGATGATAAGCAATCAACGTTACGTAGAAGAACTCTAAGATAAATCTCATGTGACTTAGTTAATTTGGGCCTAGCGGGTATAAAGTTTGGTAGCCTGGGTAAAAACTTTGTGATTATGATTTGTTAAGCTTCCACAATATTGAAAACTCCGTACTGTTTATATTATGAAAAAATGTTTTAAATTTTTACGATTACCAAGTTAATACTTTAGTCTGAAAGGGACTGCATACCTGGACGAATTAGGGTGTTACAAAAAGTGCATGAATTAGAGTGATGATGGTGATGATTTTTAGGTGAAGGAATGGGGGAGAGGATCGAATGAACCACATGGGAATTAGGGTGGAGTTTCCAAGGTCGCTTCGTAAATAAAAACTGACCTGAACGGTACGCACTTTTTCCACCAAACTATTTTGTATCGAAAACCGTTTGTGTTTCTCAAATCAGACGGTCAAAACTAGTATTATGATGTGATCAAATAATTTTTCTGAAGACTTTATATTTTTTCCAACTCCGATCTGTATTAATAATTAATTAATGAAATTATTCAATTCTAATAGGCCAAATTTCGGGGTGTTACAAGAAATATCACGGTGATATTCACAATATTTCACTCCTTCGGCCACCGCATATGTCTCCACCCAGATCTCTATTTGCTCCCACACGTGCCCCTAAAGAGTAGACCCTGGCCGTCGACACCTTAGTACAGACGGTGTATTCCTTCTTCTTCCTCCTCTTCTTCGTAGCTTATTATTATTATTATTATTACTCTTATTATTATTATTTATTATTATTATTATTATTACTCGTATTATTTATTATTATTATTATTATTATTATTATTATTATTATTATTATTGTCAAGCCACGATGGATATTAGGAGGGCAATGGGTAATGCCTAAATGGATGTGAGCGTACACATGCACAAGCATCCACCCAAAAAGTATCATATGGTGTTATCCAAAGTAACATCAAACTCCATTCTTCTTAAATGCAAATCCTTTCATCCCAACAAAAGGGGAACGTCTAAATAAAAAGAAACCCACCGCCCCTCAGCGCTAGGACAAGGTGAAGAACAGAACCACCCTCAATGTTATACTCTTTAGCCGTTTTGTCATCTGAAAGCTGCTTCCCAGCATAAATAAGCCTGCAAACAACGGGTCCAGGGAATTAGTTACAATTAAAACCACCGACCAAATTCAAATAATACAGAGTATTCTTTCATGCCGCTGGCGTTTTCCAACTCTTCTAATATGCCCCACTAAATTGAGTACTTTAACGAAATGTTTGGGAACTAGAATTTGGATTTCGAATCCGAATTTAGCTTCAAATTCCTTGTTTGGGAAAACTTGAAATTTTGGATTTGGATTTGAGGCAAATTCATTGCAAAGCTCAATTGCAAATCCATATGTCTCCCCTTGTCATTTAAAATCCAAGAATTCAAATTATGGAATTGGAATGAAATGCTAGTTCCCAAACACTACCATACATAATTTGAAAGCTTGCAAAAACAGCAAGAAGGAAAAAAACGAACCTTTGTTGCACAGGAGGAATTCCCTCTTTTTCTTCAACCCGCTCCTTGATCCGATCAATGGTGTCAGTAGGTTCAATATCAATCTCAATCTCCTTTCCGGTAAGAGTCTTAACCTTAATCATGGTTCCTCCCCTGAGTCTCAAAACCAGGTGAAGGGTTGATTCCTTTTGAATGTTGTAATCGGCCAGAGTCCTTCCATCTTCCAACTGCTTTCCTGCAAAAATCAGTCTTTGCTGATCCGGAGGGATGCCTTCTTTGTCCTGCCAGTAAAACATATCAAGGGACTTAATTTTAAGTTTATTTAAGTGTGTCTTAGTATTTGATACAGCAACTAGTGGAAGTATGTATCAGTGAAATTAGCTTCTGACATTAGCTACACTAAATAAAACACGTAACCCGAAGTACCAACTAAGGGTCCGTTCCCCTCAACTTATTTTTTCAGCTTATTACTTATTCTTATTAAAATGGGATCAGACCAAATCAGATCAGAAACAGCTTTAAATATAACGATAATCAGATCATGTCACACTAGATCTTCGAAAAATCAGATCACGCGAACAAAACACAACCTAAGGCTCAATTAAACAAGAGAAATCCAAATTTTCAAGTCCTATCTTCAGTAGACCACAAGAGCATGGACTCCACTTTAAAAGGGAAAGACAGAAAGCTGTTAAACTAAACCAGTACATAATCAAACTTCAGAAATGCACAGCAAGCAATCGAGTTTTGTTTTAAGTCAGAATAATAAGATACCCGTTCAAGATTAAGAAGGTTCAGATATGAATCCAAAGCCAATAAAAAAACAAAATCAAAATTTTGTATGCAGAGAATAGGCCGGAGTTGAAATTCGCACCTGAATCTTGGCCTTGACATTGTCGATGGTGTCACTACTCTCGACTTCGAGAGTAATTGTCTTTCCGGTTAGGGTTTTCACAAAGATCTGCATTACTGGAGTGCTTCAAATGCAGCACAACAAAGAACCCCAAAAAAATAAGAAGATTTAACTAGAGTAGTGAATATCTACTATATACATTTAATAGCATAATAGGGGAAATTAATTCTTTTCTGATCTAAAGTGAACAGAGCTTGTGATTACTCTATATCGCTGGATGTATAGATAAAAATGTATTAATAGCATATGAAAAGAATCATAAACTAAACACACCAAGTAAAAGTGCAATTTTTCTAATCCCAATTCACAATATCATAAAATAAACTAAGAGCCTCATTTTCATCATGTTATGACTTCAAAGTTTCAAACTAACATGATTTAACAAAGAGTTAAATGTACAAATAGTCCCTGTGGTCTTTCATAAGTAGGTATATAGTCCCTGTACTTTTAAAAGTTGCAAAATAGTCCCTGTGGTCAAAGAACTACTGCATAATTAGTCTCTTCCTTAAGGAAAACGTAAAGCGCACAAAACATAGATGTACTATGTGAAAATGTGAAGCATGTAACAAAAAAATTATCTCGTGAAATTGCCATCGTCTTCGTGGTTAAAGGCAATGAATGCTCTTTTTCTAGCTCTTTTCTCACACGATTTTACCTTAGAATAAAGCTACTTAAAAAATAGAATAATATCGAGCTTGCATACGACATTGTACTACGATTCAAGAATATCACTATAGAAGAGACGGAGAATTCGTTGTAAGAGTTAAACCAAAAGATGGAAGATATTGTACTATGGTTCAAAGTTACACATCACAATTAAAATTTTAGATTAGCTTTTTTTACTGCTACATGATTGATGTCTTTGCATAATTCGCGCGTGTTGTGTATATCTTATGAATTTTCTAATCTTGGGACTAATTATGCTATGGTTGTTTGACCACAGAGACTATTTGATAACTTTTAAAAGTTCGAGAACTATTTACCCACTTATGAAACACCACCGGGACTATATATGCATATAACTCTTTAATTATTTCCGGAAGGGATTATTTCATCATTTTTTCTGTTGTACACGTTTCAAGCACTTACACCCAAAACACATATCAGTAAAATCAATTCAAACAAAGAAAAAATTCAGTATAAAACCGTTGTCTTTTCTTTACTTTTGCTGTCTTTGCTTTGGGTGTTCTAATTAATCTTTTGCAAGATAAATGCAAGAAGACAAACTGAGAAATTCCTAGAAGTAGAACATGTAGGCAATGAGGATATGTGCAGCAACAAAAAATGTAGTCCGGCTATGTGTGGGGAAGAACAACATTGGCCAGCACATAGATGAAGACGCAAGTTTGAGAATTTACAGAAAATGGAACTAGGGTTTTTTATATTTATATATATTTTTTTGTTTTTTAAGGAGTATAAAACAGAAAAAGTTTATGAAGCATGGGCACAGTGCCACAATAACACAGCATCCCAAGATTTACGACACTGGACACAAAAAATAAATACAATCTAGAGCTAATGGTAAAATATCCTGATGTATTGGATACCTAATATATCATTGTGAATGGAAGATTGGCCTTCCAATAGGCTACGGTCATACGGGTTGTAAATTCACCCCACCCTTATTTAACTCCACTTTTTTCTAAATTATTTTTAATCTCATGCTCCAAGCAGACTTATATACATTCTAAAAATTTTAAGGGTTGGTAAAATTATATTTTATCAAAAAAATGATATATTTTTCTGATAAATATATGGCACATGTTAAACTTTTTTCATTATTAGATATGATATCTTTTTTGAAATAAAACTTGTAGTTTTAATTGTGATGCACATTTATTAACATTTAAACAAATATTTATTTTTGGGAAGTAATAAAAGGAAAAATGGTGAGTAGTTTTAAAATTTTATACTATAAAGATTTGTTTTTTAAAAATTAATAAAACTTATATAACCTTCTACATGATTAAATGGTGAAAGGCATATTGGCATAATACTTAAAAAATGAAAAGTTTATCCAAAATTCATGGTCATTGAGTACACTACTAATGAAAGTTAATTTAATGTATTAAAAATTGAAATATTAGATGCTAAAGTTTTAAAATTGAAATTTTTCCATCATCTCGTATGGAACCAAAAGTTTAATATTTTTTTGACTTTGGGGTGTGATGGAATAAAGCAAAATAGATCTCTAAATTGTCTACGCTGAGCCGAGGGTCTCTTCAGAAACAGCCTCTCTAGTTTCGAGTAGGGGTATGGTCTGTGTACACACACCCTCCCTAGACCCTACTCTAGTGGGATTCAACTAGGTAGGTTGTTGTTGTATTTACAGAAAAGTCTGAAAAGTGATCAAATGAAATAAAAAGTGGATAGTTTTAAAAAATTAAATACAATACTGTTTTTTAAATTAATAAAGTATATACAGAGTAATTTTTTAAATAATAACATAATCAAGCATTACAGAGTGTATTCAGTATTTTGGAGGGTGTGGCTATCACTACCCATAGGATACATATGCAGACTTAAAAATTGCATTCTAGCTAAATAAGCAGCATAAAAAACTAAGGCCACCATATTCCTTATGAATTGAATCAGTTGATTCATTGCTTACCTACAACCAAAGTATATATGCTTCAAAATTAATTAAACCAAGGTTCATACTCCACAACAATTTGAGCTATGTCTAAAACGACCTCACAATCCCAATGAATATCGCATCAAATAACATGATCTAGTATATAAGCAAATACACCGACAACAATAAGTGCAAAAACATTTTTTAAATTAAATGAGTTAGAATTTTGATTTCATTTAAGAAAATTAAATTTGATATAATAAAAAACATAGAAATTCTGTTAGAATTTAGGATGAGGCAATCGATTAGTTCAACTCAAGAGCTTATATACTGATTTTTTTTCTATTCAACTTCTGATGTGGGATAGACTGACAAATTTCAAGCATCATACAAGTTGGATCAAATTAAAAAAGAGATGTTAATTTTTTAATATTTTAAACCTAAGTTGCGTCAAGACGAAGTGGGGTACTTATACAGGGACGGGGTGAAAATGCCAATTGTGCCAACATTTATACTCTATAAATGATTTGGATGTTGGGAATTGGGACTTACCCAAATACCAGGGACGTTTCGAGGACAAGGAGCAGCACTTATTTGAAGAATCTATGCAAAAAAGTCAATACAGAATCAAATTTATGCGCACAAAAAAAAACATGTATTCAACAGTGGCCTGGAATCATTAAAGCCAAGTTAAATTTTTTATTTTGTGAAAAAAAAAGAACGGATAAAAGCACCAAATTTCGGGGCTTAAGATCTCTTCGAACAGATCTTTGACAAAAAAATGATTTTACTAGGGAAAAAACTGCACAGATCTCTACGCACATACAATACTAACAATTTCATATGCTCAGTATTCCGCAGTATGTAAGGAAGGGTAAGAAGTTACTTGCAACGAAGCTACAAAAGATGGCTGAGGCGTGTCTGATAGGAAAGAAGAAGAAGGCGACGAAGAAGATATCGCGAGACCGCAAGGAAGAGAAAGGCAATAGCAATTCTGAAAGGCTGAAATAAGAAATCCACCCTTGGGAATTGATGCTAGTCTCAAAAAGCATTTCGGACCTAGAAAAAATGGAATTCTATACTACATCTTTTCAAATAGGCCGTTGATAAAAAATAATCCGTATTTCCTTAAAAAAAATTCAGTATTTAAAAAATTGCAAAAATATTTCAAAAACTAAAGATGTTAGTAATTTTATGAGAAAAGTACACCGTTTATCCCAGAAAATTACTCACGGGTGACGCGAGTTTTGTTGAAATAACTCTCAGGTCCCTCTATTTTCAAGAAGACAGCAGATGTCCTTACATTTTGTTGTAATGACTGGAAGGAGACATTTAATCCAATATTTCATTTATAAACGTTAATAAATGTATTTTTTTTCCTATTCTTTTTTAAATGTTTTAAGGTAATAAATCTTAGGTCGCTCCTTTTTTTATTTCTTTGTTTTTTTTTTCATTTTGTTACTATTTTTAAAGTGTTATTTTAGAATTTCTTCTATAAAATCGTATAAAAATTCAAAATTGTTTGTATTATATTAAAACAAATGAAATAAAAAAATTTTAAAAAAAGAAAAAACAAGGTAATGGCAAAATAAGAAAAAACGGTATTGGAAAATAGGAAAAAAATACATTTATTAACACTTACGGATGATGTATTCGATGAAATGTCTCCTCCTAGTCATTACAACAAAATATAAGGACTTCGATTGTCTTTTTGAAAATAAAGGGATCTGAAAGTTATTTCGACAAAACTCGTGTCACCCGCGAGTAATTTTCTGCCATTTATCCTTTAATAAGAATTGTATTGTTTACCTTTGAACATTAAAAAGTGTACCTTTTATCCTTGAACTTTTTAGAAATTACATGATTTACCTCTAATTATTAAAAAGTGTATCAAATATCCCTGAACAACTTAAAATGTTGTACCATTGCTCCTAAAATATTAGATAAGGAATCCATTGTTCCCACGTGTGGAAATTGGAAGTATGATTCATCAGGCACTTGTGAATTTTCTAAATTACCCTTCCAAAAACTTATTGTCTTGATTTAAATATTAAGGGGTATTTTGTGCATTTTTTAATGTTTAGGGGTAAATTGTATAATTTCTAAAGAATTTGGGGTTATTTGGTTCACTTTTTAATGTTTAAGGTAAATCGTGTTATATCCGAATAATTCACGGGTAAATGATGCACTTTTTCTCGTAATTTTACATTAAAATTATGACATTAGAATTGGCGACTTCAATTTCAATTTTATCGTTTGATAATACAAAAATATATCGATATGGAATTGAGTTATTATATTTCTAAATTTTCCAATTCTTTTTTTTCCAGTTTCATAACACAACAAAAGAATTTAAAATCTTGAATTTAAATTCTAATCTCAAAATAAAATCACTTGGGTCCTTTCAGATCATAACAAAGAAGCGGGTTTTAATAACTTTTTGACAAACATTTGAATTCTTTGACACACTTTGACTTCTTTCACCAATTGAATAAGCCAAATAAAAATAACAAATTAGAAATTTTAAAAACTTAAAACTTAAAATCAACAATCTAAAATTATAAATTTTTAAATTCAAAAATAAAAATTTATAATTTAAAATTTAAAAACTAGACTATACTAAATAAAAATAAAAAATAAAAATTTAAAACTAAAAAATAAATACTAAAAATTTGAAATTTTGAAATTAAAATTGAAATTTCCACCCTTAAAATTTAAAATTTAGAACTCATAATTTAATATTTAAAACAAAAACTAAAAACAAAAGTTAAAATTTTAAAATTAAAAATTAAAAATATGAAATTTTTAATTTAAAAGTAAAAAACTAAAAAATAAAAATTTAAAAGTGAAAAGTTTAATTAAAAACTACTAAGTAGAGATTAAAAATTCAAAACAAAAAATTTAAATTTAGGAATTCTAAATTTAAAAATTAAAATATAAAATTAATAATTATTAAATAAAAATTAAAAATAAATAACTAAACCCAGCGCCACCCAATTTTAAAACATTAGAGTTTCACATGCAAGGCTCAGAAAAGATTACACGTGGACGTGAGGGGGCGTGTGAGAATATAAAAAACTTTTTTCTGAGCCAGAATCACAAGCTTGAGATGTTGGTTGCGTTAGTTCCTTGACATGTTACTAGAGTAATTTTCATTTCAAAAATACAAAAAAATAGAATAATAAAAATAATATGCATTCCTCTAATGAAATCAAACAAAGTGATATGTTTAGTTTGAGGTGCATGAAATATATGTTAATTTTTTAATTCATTTATTTTTTTAGTTTAGATATTAACAATTTTGTATTTTGGAAACTATTATATAAACATATTTCTTTTGAAAACTAGTTTCTTTTCTAAATAAAAGTTGTGTTAAAGGCAAGAGGAAGTAAGATCAATTAAAATGGGGGGTTTTGGGGGGCGTCGTTGTTGATCAATTTTTCAACATAAAACTTAAATCATGAATTGTTGGAACACACTTTGCACGTTTAACTAAAGTCGTGTTCATTTCTGACAGGTTTTGATAATTGCCAAACCGCCATGGATATAAAGAGTTTCGTTGAATAACTCAAGGCGCGAAGAATGGCATGGAACAAGACCCAAAAGACTCAAGGACAAGATCAAGAATTGAAGACTTAGTCGAGTCGGTCTTTTGTGATCAAAACCGACAATCAATTCCAAGTCTCAGTTCTCAAAGAGTCAAAATAATTTTACAAAATCATAAAATATTTTTGTGCATCAAAATAAACATTTTTGATAATTTTTTTTTGTTAAAATACCTGGTCCTTGCTCAGAACCAAAATCACCTAAGTCGGCGTACGGTGTTCGGCGTTCGGTTTTTTGGCGCCCGAACCAACTCGATGGTTTTCTATGTTTTAAACCTTGTTTTTATCTCTGAGCATATTTAAAAGGTTCCCAAATAATTATTTCATAAAAACCACTTTTGTATCTTGGTCAATCAGTCTAACACGTGAGAAACGGTCAAAACCGTACACACGTGATTTACAACCTTGGAGACTTGGTTTTTTACAAAACAAGTCTTGGTTTCACTATTTTATACCATATACAATGTTTTTCAAACTTGGTTTTTACTTTTGGGAACACTTCGTTTTTGGACCTCGGTTTTTCAAAACAGGGTTTCAGCTGGCTAGACTTTAGCTGGGTGATAATCGATTATCACCTTAGTGACAATCTACTATCAGCCCCTGGAGCTTTGGAACTCCAAAGTTCTAAAGCACGCAATAATCGATTATCACTTATGCAATAATCGATTATCAACCTGTGCAGCCAAAACCCAGAAACTTCTAAGAGGACCAATAATCGATTATCACCTGTTGGCAATCGATTATCTGGGTTACCGTTGTCCTCCAACGGATAGAATTTTAAATTTTTGGACAAGGAATCTTTTGATAATCGATTATCAAGCCTGGATAATCGACTATCAGCATGTGTCTCTGAAAAATTTGTCTTCATCCTGTTGGAAATTCTAGCAACAGATTTATCCCATTTTGGGCTATAAAATGGCACCCAAATCCTCTCATTTTTCACACAATTCTTCAACATTTTCAATACTCTTTCATTACATAAACATTCCTATTTTTCTAAGCTATTTGAGAGCCAATTCTTGAAGAAATTGTCGTGTTCTTGAGCGTATACTAGTTCACTCATATCTACTCTTTGTGAGAGTTTTATTCCTGAATGTTTAAGTGTTTTCATACACTTTAAGGGAGGTTGCTCCCTTGTTGTAAACTCGAAGGAAGTTCTTTGTTCCTTCGTGAGAAGTCTTGGAGTGCGGTATCTCCGAGCAAAGGCATTGAGGCTCGTGTGACTCGAGTTCTCAAGTTGTATCGGTTTGTTGAGCACCCTTAAGCTTAACGGAGTTAGTGTAGCTCGAGAGAGTCTCTCGGGAGGCTGGATTAGCCACACGTTGTGGTGAACCAGGATAAAATTCGGTGTGCTCCTTCCTTACGCTCTTTACTTTATCGCTCTCGTTTTTAATTTCCTGCGATTTTGTTTTAAACGCTATTCACCCCCCTCTAGCGTTGGGCCTTTATTCTAACAATTGGTATCGGAGCCTTACTCTCTGTAAGACTTAACCGTTTGAGATAAACGATCAATGGCTTCTACTCAAAGTTCATACGCAGGTTTAGGTGAAGGGCAATCCACCACAAGGCCTCCATTGTTTGACGGAACGAACTACACCTATTGGAAGGAGCGGATGAGGATTTACATCCAATCCACCAACTTTCTCCTTTGGAGAATTATCAAGAATGGTGAAGACGTGCCAATGAAGAAGGTCGGGGAAACCAACGTTCCTAAGACCGAGAA
>OOIL02000526.1:897202-913178 GCA_900332095.2 Cuscuta campestris
GAAGAATCCGGTTCTTCACTCAAGGACGAAACATATTGACATTAGGCATCATTTCATTAGAGATCATGTTCTCAAAGGTGATGTCGAAATTGAGTTCGTTGAAACACACAACCAATTAGCCGACATTTTCACAAAACCTTTAGAGAAAGAGTCGTTCTTCCGCATTCGTAGTGAACTCGGAATCCTTGACTCCACGATGATCTAAGTTGTGCATTAATTATTATTTTAGGTCCTTACTAACTTGAACGTCGGAGACGTTTTTAATTCTTTTTTGCAGGGCTCTTTTTTTAATTTTATTTTCAGGTGTCAAAGTCAGGGGGAACAAAGCAAATCGATTTTTTTTGTCTCCAGACTTGGTGTAAATCGATTTACAAGCTTGTGATAATCAACTATCACAGCCCGCTGAAATTTGGAGCAAAGAAACTGAAGGAGCCAGTAATCGATTATCAACATTAGGATAATCGACTATCATTGCCCACAGAAGTTTGAAGCAAATCAGGCACAAACCACGACAATCGATTATACGTTTTGTGTAAATCGACTATCGCAGCGTGCAGTTCCTTCGGCGGAGAATCTGAAAACTCAGATAATCGATTTACAGGTTATGTAAATCTATTTACAACGGTAGATTTTCAAAAATCTGACTGTTTTCTAGCTGTTTGGAGAGCAATTAATGCCTGTTTGACCACCTCTACGAATCTCCAAAGCTTCTACTCTATAAATTGGTGATATCTACTCAATATTTACTCATTCCAATCATCTCTTCTCCATATATTCATCATAATTCATCATTCTTGCTATTGTTCTTCAACTCTTAGCCAAATTTTCTACAATTTTTCTCTACTCCCTCTCTACTTTGTTGAAATGGCAGGAGGTCAAAGAAAAAGATCCCGCACCGGCAAGAACGTGGCTTCTTCCTCGGCTCCTCCACCACCTGCGCACAAGTATCTCGACGGGTCGTTCCTTTGGTTCAACGACCGCGAAGAGGCTGCGAGGTTCTCGGAGAAGTTTGAGCACCGGGAAATTCTCCCTCCCCGGTTCTCCACCGCCCGCTTCATTCATGATTCCATTCCACGTGAGGCACGGGTTATCCTCGAACGTGGAAACTTCCTCGACCTCCTCTACATCAAGAAGGCTCATTATCACCCTTTTCTTGTTCGAGCTTTCTTTTCGAACTTGAAAAAGGATGAGGACGGAGCGTTGATTTCTAACGTCAACGGGGTGGACATCTATTTGAATGAGGAAAACATTCAAATCCTCACCGGGCTTCGTCGGGACGGACAGGATCTCGGGCTCTACGTCGGAGAAGAAGGAGCGCGGTTCAACGAGACCGCCCTCTTGGAGGAAGTGGGCATACGAAACTTCGTCCCCACTCCCCAATAGCGGCGCCCTACGATTACTTCCATGAGTTCTGTGTTTCGATTCATTTTTTATGTTTTGACACGGATTCTCAAGCCTAAGAAGTTCAATCACACCACTCTCTCCCAAGAGGACACGAAGACAATTCATGCGATGATTCACAACGCCAATATCAATTGGTGTAAATTTGTGATGACCCACATGTTCAACGCCACCTCCGACAACCGGCCGCTCCCCTATGCTCTCATTGTCATGGCGATCCTTGATGAGTTCCACATCAAGACGGACGTCGGGCCAAAATGCAAAGGAATGAAGCATTGGGAGATTGACGAGTCTTCCTTCCACCCGGGAACCGATGAAGCTACGTTCCCGCAGCCTCATCCTCGCCGCCAACTGAGAGCCACTGCCTCGACTGCCGCCGCTTCGGCCAATCCTTCTCTCGCCGAGCAAATGGCGGCTTTGACCACCACCCTTTCTCGGATAGACACCAACGTCTCCAAAACGGCACATAACGTCAATATTCTGAGCCGTGAGCTTCACGGGTATTTTGACTTTGTCAACTACCCTTACGCTCAAATGGTCCCTTATGTTCCTCCGCCAAACCTAGGTGGTGAACCAAGTGGGACTAACGACGTTGGAAGAGAAGAAGCGGTGAACGTTGAAGAAGAAGAAGAAGAGGAAGACGAAGAAGCTGAAGAAGAAGAAGAAGATGATGATGATGATGATGGCAGTGGTGATGAAGAGGAAGACGAAGACATTGACGAAGAACAGCTTCTCAATGATCTTTCACCGGACTTCTAGAGCTCTAGCTCTATTCCCTTCTCTTCTTTATTCTTTTTAAATTTGCTTCCGTTATGTACTCCGCTATTTCCCGTAATTAATTAATAAAAATCTTTATGGTTTTCGTTATTAAAAATCTTTTTGTTAATGTCAAAAGGGGGAAGATAAGGGCTATGCATATATCCAGGGGGAATTTTATTAAGGGGGAATTTTTTTTCTTCAAAAAGAACAAAATCCTATGCATATCCCCGTCTTATTTGCCATTATCAAAAAAGGAGAAATTGTTGGAACACACTTTGCACGTTTAACTAAAGTCGTGTTCATTTCTGACAGGTTTTGATAATTGCCAAACTGCCGTGGATATAAAGAGTTTCATTGAATAACTCAAGGCGCGAAGAATGGCATGGAACAAGACCCAAAAGACTCAAGGACAAGATCAAGAATTGAAGACTTAGTCGAGTCAGTCTTTTGTGATCAAAAACGATAATCAATTCCAAGTCTCAGTTCTCAAAGAGTCAAAAAAATTTTAAAAAATCATAAAATATTTTTGTGCATCAAAATAAACATTTTTGATAATTTTTTTTGTTAAAATCCTTGGTCCTTGCTCAGAACCAAAATCACCTAAGTCGGCGTACGGTGTTCGGCGTTCGGTTTTTTGGCGCCTGAACCAACTCGGTGGTTTTCTATGTTTTAAACCTTTTTTTTATCTCCGAGCATATTTAAAAGGTTCCCAAATAATTATTTCATAAAAACCACTTTTGTATCTTGGTCAATCGGTCTAACACGTGAGAAACGGTCAAAACCGTACACACGTGATTTACGACCTTGGAGACTTGGTTTTTTACCAAACAAGTCTTGGTTTCACTATTTTATACCATATACAATATTTTTCAAACTTGGTTTTTACTTTTGGGAACACTTCGTTTTTGGACCTCGGTTTTTCAAAACGGGTTTCAGCTGGCTAGACTTTAGCTGGGTGATAATCGATTATCACCTTAGTGACAATCGACTATCAGCCCCTGCAGCTTTGGAACTCCAATGTTCTAAAGCACGCAATAATCGATTATTATGCAATAATCGATTATCAACCTGTGCAGCCAAAACCCAGAAACTTCTGAGAGGACCAATAATCGATTATCACCTGTTGGCAATCGATTATCTGGGTTACCGTTGTCCTCCAACGGATAGAATTTTAAATTTTTGGACAAGGAATCTTTTGATAATCGATTATCAAGCCTGGATAATCGACTATCAGCATGTGTCTCTGAAAAATTTGTCTTCATCCTGTTGGAAATTCTAGCAACAGATTTATCCCATTTTGGGCTATAAAATGGCACCCAAATCCTCTCATTTTTCACACAATTCTTCAACATTTTCAATACTCTTTCATTACATAAACATTCCTATTTTTCTAAGCTATTTGAGAGCCAATTCTTGAAGAAATTGTCGTGTTCTTGAGCGTATACTAGTTCACTCATATCTACTCTTTGTGAGAGTTTTATTCTTGAGTGTTTAAGTGTTTTCATACACTTTAAGGGAGGTTGCTCCCTTGTTGTAAACTCGAAGGAAGTTCTTTGTTCCTTCGTGAGAAGTCTTGGATGGCGGTATCTCCGAGCAAAGGCGTTGAGGCTCGTGTGACTCGAGTTCTCAAGTTGTATCGGTTTGTTGAGCACCCTTAAGCTTAACGGAGTTAATGTAGCTCGAGAGAGTCTCTCGGGAGGCTGGATTAGCCACACGTTGTGGTGAACCAGGATAAAATTCGGTGTGCTCCTTCCTTACGCTCTTTACTTTATCGCTCTCGTTTTTAATTTCTTGCGATTTTGTTTTAAACGCTATTCACCCCCCTCTAGCGTTGAGCCTTTATTCTAACATGAATTAGATCATGTGTACGTGATAATCCTGATATTCATGATTCGGATGGAAATCAAGTTCTCCTCAAGGGTGTATTATTATGATGGCTAAGGTGAGGATGAGACTCAGTAGAATAGAGAGGCAGAGGGGAGGCATAAGATTGGTGTGTTAGCCTCTCCCTAATGACCTCAATATATACACCCAGGGAGAAACCTTAATTAAGTCATAAAGATAATTACGTCCATTGAATAGTTATCAATTAAATACGTAAGATATTTATTAGGTCAATGATAAATTAATTAGATAAATGATAATTCAGGCCACATGATAAAAAATTGTGTCTTACATTGTCCCATTGGGATGAGTAATCAAGTTAATGATGAGTACTAGCTTATATAGTGTTACAATTCTTGTACAGATTACAACGGACGAGGAAGATGAACGGCCCCGGAAATAAAAAATAAATAAAATTCTGAATTTATAATTTATTCAGAATATTACAAAATAAACAAAGTTGGAAAATAAATGTCTATATCTTCAAACGGCCTTGTTGTACGAGGACATTAAGCACTGGACAGCGAGGACGTTAAGCACTGGACAGCGAGGACGTTAAGCACTGGACAACGAGGTCTTTAAACACTGGACATCGAGGTTTTTAAGCACTGGACAGCAATTCAAGGACGTTATGCACAGGGCTGCGAGGACATTATGCACTGGGCTGCGAGGACATTATGCACTAGGACAGAATGCAGCGAGGTCTTTATGAACTAGTCCTGCAAAGAAAACACCACGGAAGGACAGCAGAGTTGCCGGACCTGTCCATAAGGTGATAGTGCCTGCCTACCATACCGGAAAAACGTGGACACTCTCCTCCCAGGTTAAAACCGCTATCGTGTGTGGAGATTGTACGGACCAACCACACACCAACGAACAAGAACAATGTAGGAACGTTGGCGACCAAAAACTTTGAAGGGAATGGCCGGAAACTTGGACAGAAAATCAAGAGCTCTCTCTAAAAATTAAACAAGAATTTTTTTTCCTTCTTTTCTTTCTTTCTCACGTGTGAAAACCAATGAAGAGAATGGAGAGAGCCTTTGATTTTATAACCAAGCCATTTTAAAAAATGTAACTCCTACACCATTAACCCATGGCATTTGTGGCACACTTAATACCGTGTTAATGGTGATTAATTAGCTATTAACACGTCCGTTACGCTACGCTCCGTTTAAAATTTGTCCCGAATAATTGGAGATTAATGGCCAGTTAACTCCGTAAAAATAGACTAATTTTAAACAATACGTAAAATTAATAAAAGAAGATTGGTTCAGTAAAATTGCAAAAGTTGCAATCCTTACGATATTCTTTTATTAGCGGGTTAACTCTGAGAATCAATTTCTCATTCACCCTCTACCATTTTTGGCGTATAAATTGTCAAACCATTTATCTGATAAAGAGAACACACGTCAATTAATTAATGGTTAAAACCGTTAGTGGACCTATTGACAAATATACCCAAGTTGGTCCATTTAATGCCTATTAAAAAAGCCAAAAATTCCAACAATCCCCCACATGAATGAAAAATTGATTTGGGGGTCGACAACAATCCCGCATTTAATGCCTACTCGCTGTTCAGTAGAATGCGATGTCTTTGAACTGTACTGCCGCTTGTGTAAACGATAGTATACCATACACAGATTCCAACCAAACACCGTTCTGCTCTCATGGTTGTGCCCATTTTGGTCGTGGGACACGCGCCTGGTTCTGCGAGAGTGTTTAGAGGATTAAGCCCAAGATCCTCCGTTTGAAGCGACCACACTTCACTCTTACATAGGTGATTCTTTAAGAGTATCCCGATTACTCCCCTTAGACCACCGTGTCTATTGGTTAAGAATCATTAAAGCATTTTTTATATGCTAACCTCATCATTTTCGGGAGTCACTGTCTTTAGCAGGAATAGAAGGGACTGACCAAAGGTTCCGGTACCGCCCCCACAGTGACCACGCTTTATCCTACAAGTAGGTTGTCCCATTGAACCTAGGTACTAGCCACGTTGGGTTTTCCTTCATAGGACTGTCCTAGCACAAGGGCTTCAAACCCATTCCTGCCATCAACTTCTCATGCAACTCATTTGTTAACCCTTTGGTTAGCGGATCCGCCAGATTATCTTTTGACTTCACATAGTCAATCGTGATAATCCTAGTTGTAAGAAGTTGTCTAATGGTTTTCTGTCTACGAAGAATATGTCTAGACTTACCATTATACATATTACTCTTTGCACGTCCTATTGTTGATTGACAATCACAATAGATGCAAACTGGTGGGACCGGTTTATCCCATCTTGGAATGTCCTCTAGGAAGTGGCGTAGCCATTCAACTTCCTCTCCATATTTGTCTAAAGCTATAAACTCATACTCCATGGTGGACCTAGAAATCACTGTTTGCTTTGGGAAATCCAAGATATTGCTGCACCCGCTAGCGTAAAGACATATCCACTTGTGGACTTCAAGTCTTTACTATCAGAAATCCAATTCGCATCTGAGTATCCTTCCAGTACCGGTGGATATCTCGAGTAGCATAATCTATAGTCACGTGTATACCGCAGGCATCTCATCACACGTACAATAGCCTTCTAGTGCTCATCACTCGGATTGCTGGTGTATTTACTCAGCTTACTTATGGCACAGGCTAAATCTGGTCGAGTGCAACTCATTAGATATATCAAACTTCCAATAACTCTCGCATACTCGATTTGAGAGTTACTAGAACCTTGGTTTTTAGCCAGGTGTGCGTTGACGTCCAATGGCGTCTTTGCTACTCTAACGTCATCCTTGTTGAACTTGTCAAGGATTTTATCAAAATAATGGGATTGGCTCAGTGCTAGATCCCCAGTTTTCCTTAACAATTTTAATTCCAAGAATAATTACTTCAGCCAGACCCATATCTTTCATGTCAAATCGCGAGTTTAACATGTCTTTGGTAGACTTGACCATCTTGTCATCGCTACCAACTATGAGAATATCGTCTACATATAGGCACAACATGACATACCCTTGAGTTGTGTTTTTTTAGATAAACACACTTGTCTGATTCATTAAATTTGAACCTAGAGTTCATCATTACCGGGTCAAACTTCTCATGCCATACTTTTGGTGCTTGTTTGAGACCATATAATGACTTAACAAGTTTACATACTTTCCTTTCTTGCACAGGAACTATAAACCCTTCTGGTTGTTCCATGTAGATCTCTTCTTCTAGATCTCCATTAAGGAAAGCTGTTTTCACATCCATTTGATGTACTTCTAAGTTCCGCAAGGAAGCTATTGCAAGTGTCATCCTAATGGAATTTATCCTTGACACAAGGGCATATGTATCAAAATAATCAAAGCCCTCACGTTGATTATAACCCTTAATTACAAGTCTGGCTTTGTACTTATCAATGGAACCATCTGGTTTCATTTTCCTCCGAAAGATCCACTTGGAAACCTAACGGTTTGCATCCAGGAGGTAGATTCACTAACTCCCAAGTGTGATTCTGCATAATAGAATCAACTTCACTTTTAATTGCCTCTTTCCACTGAGGGCTTTCAGACGAAGTCACTGCTTCACGATAAGTTCGTGGTTCATTTTCTAATAAACATGTTAGAATATCGGGTTCAGTCTCTCTCAGAAATGATAGAGTCCCCGATTCAAATTCCAACAAATAGGTTAGAAATTCATTACCAAAGGACTTCTTAGTTCGTGTCCTTTTACTTCGTCTTAGTTCAGTCTCAGTTTCGATTTCATCAATTATACCGGTATTAGACTGATCCGAGGAACCATCGTTCAACATTTCATCATGTGAATGTTTGGACGAACTCGCTTCTTCCCTCAACTTTAACGGAAATATATTTTCGAAGAATGTTGCATTCCTCGATTCCATTATCGTGTTCTTATGTATTTCTAGATTATCAGACCTATATACTAAGAATCGATATGCGCTACCACTGTAGCCAACAAAGGATTCCATCAACGGTCTTTGGACCAATCTTTATTTTCTTTGGTGGTGGTGCTAAAACTTTTGCAAGGCACCCCCACACTTTCAGGTATTTATAGGAAGATTTCCTATTATACCACAACTCGTAAGGAGTCTTATCGAGTTTCTTTCGGGGTATTTTATTTAACAAATAATTGCTAGATAAAATAGCCTCCCCCCACATATTTTGGGGTAGCCCCGAACTAAAGCAACATCGCATTCATCATATCTTTGAGAGTGCGATTTTTCCGTTCCGCCACACCGTTTGATTGGGGTGTGTATGGCGGAGTTACCTGATGCACAATTCCATGTTGTACACACAATTTGGCGAATAGAGCTTCGTACTCCCCGCCCCTATCACTCCTAATCACTTTAATTTTGCGATTGAGTTGATTTTCGACTTCATTCTTATACCGAATGAAAGTGTCTAACGCCTCATCTTTACTTTTAAGTAAATAAATATAGCAATACTTCGTGCTATCATCGACAAAAGTGATAACATATTTGTTACCACCTCTTGAAGGCGTTGCTTTGAAATCACACAGATCCGTGTGAATTAAATCCAGTGGCTGAGTGGTTCGTTCAATTGTTTGAAACAAACTTCATGTTGACTTTTCTTTGACACACGTCTCACATTTGTGGGACAAGTCGATGTCAAACTTAGAGATATATTCCATGTTAATTAATTTCCGAAGGGATGCATAATTAACATGTCCTAGTCTTCCATGCCACACATCGGAAGACTCACAAACATAGGCAACATGAGTTTTATTAACTTTCTCAACAACAGAGAGTACATTAAGCTTAAAAAGCCCATCAGAAATATAACCTTTGCCTATGAATATTCCCTTTTGCTCAATATCAGCTTATCAGACTCGAACACCATACGGAATCCATGTTTGTTCAATAGTGAGCCTGACACCAAATTCTTTCGTATGTCCGGCACATACAACACATCATTCAGCGTAAGCTCCTTGCCGGATGTCATCTAGAGCTTAACTTTGCCCACGCCTTGAACCTCGGATTGGGCGGAGTTGCCCATCCACACCTTGTCGCCAGAAGTCTCTTTAAAGTCAAAGAGCATGGCCCGATTGGAGCAGATATGACGAGTGGCTCTAGTGTCAACCCACCATTCTTTCAGGTTAGACCCGACCAGGTTGACCTCTGTCACGACAGCAGAAAGATCCATAGCATCTAGCTCCGAGCAGAGAGCTTCTTCCTTCTTCTGCTTCTTCTTCTTCTGAGGCTTCTTGCGGCACTCTGAAGAACGGTGGCCCGTAATGCCACAGTTGTAGCATTTCCCCGCGAACTTGGGCTTCGCGACGCCTCTTTTAGGACCAATTTTCTTCTTGTCCTTATTTG
Organism: Cuscuta campestris; assembly: GCA_900332095.2. Classification (NCBI taxonomy): domain Eukaryota; kingdom Viridiplantae; phylum Streptophyta; class Magnoliopsida; order Solanales; family Convolvulaceae; genus Cuscuta; species Cuscuta campestris. The sequence goes on from OOIL02000526.1 coordinate 906,567, forward strand.
GCTTGGGCCCTTTGGAAGAACCCTCTTTGGGTGGATGCTCCACCACATTGGCCTTAGCAACAGTTACTTTCTTATCGCGAGTGAGACCCTCTTCACGGATCCAAAGACGAACAAGCAACTATTCTAAAGTCATTTCTTTCCGTTTGAGCTTGAGATAGCTCCGGAACTCATCCCAAGCCGGCGGGAGCACATGAGTAATCACCGCCACTCGGAATGCCTCACTGACTCCCATTCCCTCGTCAGTGCACTCATTAAAAATAAGAATCAATTCTTCAGCTTGACTGACCACAGGTTTGGAATCCACCATCTTAAAATCCAAGACCTTACCGACAACGAATTTCTTCGCACCGGCGTCCTCGGCCTGGTGTTTATTGGACACTGTAGTCCATAACTCCTTTGCGGATGCAGCCCTGCTATAAACAGCATATAAGGCATCGCTCAAGCAATTTAGGATAAGGTTAAGGCATGTATAGTTATTCGCTATCCATGCCTCAACTGTTGGCTCGTCCGCGTTCTCCCCCACAACAGGAGGATCCTCCCTCAAATACCTCGCAAGGTTGCGGGTGGTTAGCCAAAATAACATCCTTTGCTGCCATATTTTAAAGCCAACACCTGTGAACTTTTCCGGTTCTTTGACAGAGTTCGCAGGCAGCATAACAGTAGGATGTCCGACCGGTGCGGATGTGAAGACACCCGTGTTCGGTCCAAGTGAGGGAATGACCTGTATGGCCGAAGCCATACTCGGTCCGAGTGGGGTGACCATTACGACCGTAGCCGCGGTTGGTCCAATAACCGAGGTGACCGGAGCGGACCCCATAGTCGCGCTCGATCCAACGAAGGTGGTGATCGGAGTGGACCCCATGGCCGCACTCGATCCGTAAGGAATGTTTATCGGAGTGGTATGCCCTTCAGAGCCACCCAATCCAGCCGAAACATTCACAACCGGAGTCTCGGAACTACTTCCGTTTCGGTGTGAGCGTCAAAACCAAATCCGTCCATACCCGCCATTACGCACGGATATGATTACTACCTTAAGATTGTTACAATTCTCGTACGGATTACAACGGACGGGAAGATGAACGGCCCCGGAAATAAAAAATAAATAAAATTCTGAATTTATAATTTATTCAGAATATTACAAAATAAACAAAGTTGGAAAATAAATATCTATATCTTCAAACGGCCTTGTTGTAAGAGGACAATAAGCACTGGACAGCGAGGACGTTAAGCACTAGACAGCGAGGTCGTTAAGCACTGGACAACGAGGTCTTTAAACACTGGACATCGAGGTTTTTAAGCACTGGACAGCAATTCAAGGACGTTATGCACAGGGCTGCGAGGACATTATGCACTGGGCTGCGAGGACATTATGCACTAGGACAGAATGCAGAGAGGTCTTTATGAACTAGTCCTGCAAAGAAAACACCACGAAAGGACAGCGGAGTTGCCGGACCTGTCCTTAAGGTAGTAGTGCCTGCCTACCATACCGGAAAAATGTGGACACTCTCCTCCTAGGTTAAAACCGCTATCGTGTGTGGAGATTGTACGGACCAACCACACACCAACGAACAAGAACAACGTAGGAACGTTGGCGACCAAAAACTTTGAAGGGGATGGGCGGAAACTTGGATAGAAAATCAAGAGCTCTCTCTAAAAATTAAACAAGAAATTTTTTTTCCTTCTTTTCTTTCTTTCTCACGTGTGAAAACCAATGAAGAGAATGGAGAGAGCCTTTGATTTTATAACCAAGCCATTTTAAAAAATGTAACTCCTACACCATTAACCCATGGCATTTGTGGCACACTTAATACCGTGTTAATGGTGATTAATTAGCTATTAACACGTCCGTTACGCTACGCTCCGTTTAAAATTTATCCCGAATAATTGGAGATTAATGGCCAGTTAACTCCGTAAAAATGGACTAATTTTAAACAATACGTAAAATTAATAATAGAAGATTGGTTCAGTAAAATTGCAAAAATTGCAATCCTTACGATATTCTTTTATTAGCGGGTTAACTCTGAGAATCAGTTTCTCATTCACCCTCTACCATTTTTGGCGTATAAATTGTCCAAACATTTTTCTCATAAAGAGAACACACGTCCATTAATTAACAGTTAAAACCGTTAGTAAACCTATTGACAAATATACCCAAGTTGGTCCATTTAATGCCTATTAAAAATGCCAAAAATTCCAACAGATAGGTCTGATAAGGTTTAGTTCTAAACTGAAACTGTAGCAGAGAAATGCAATCATTGAATCGGTTCTCATTTCAAGACCCCCATTAATCATACTACAATACCAAATTTAAAACTTAAATTGATAATTAAACCCTCAATATTAATTTGTATATAAATATGGAATACATGTCTTTAGGAATGCATAGACACATTTAGAAACAAACAAAACAAAACAATGATGAAATTTTATTACTAAACGTAAGCAAGTACAATATGCAACTAAATAAAGTCTTTAGTAAACCCCTTTTTCGAAACATGTTCTTCAAAAATTTTAGGAGGAAGACCTTTAGTCATCAGATCCGCAAGGATATCTTAGTACATATATGCTTAATACAAAGTTTGTTTTCTCAACTCGCTCACATACGAACAAATACTTTGTATCGAAATATAAAGCAGCTCTAGTCAAACTGTTATTGTTCAAGAAACTAACGGCGACTGAGTTATCATCGTAAAGACGCAATGGTGGAGAGATATAATTAACTACTTTGACACTAGTGATGAGATTCCTAAGCAGCATCCCATGACAGGTTAGGCTATACACTGTAATGTATTCTGCCATCATTGTGGAAGTTGTAGTGAACTCTTTCTTATGACTCTTCCACGAGATAGGTTTGCCAGCTAACATAAGGATATACCCTGAAGTTGAATTCTTGTCATCTTTGTACTTAACAAAATCAAAACAGAATAACCAACCACTTCTAAATTATCACTCCTTCTGTAAGTCAGTTTCTTGTCTTTCATCCCTTGTAAATATCAAAAAACTTTTTTAGCTTCTTCCCAGTGATCAACGCTAGGATTAGTCTAATAACAACCTAGCATTTCAGCAATATAAGAACTATCTGGGAAGGTACTGACTTGTGCATACATAAGGCTTCCAACTAATGATGCATAAGGTATCATTCTCATCTGTTCATTTTCAACCTATGTTCTCGGATATTAAAATAAACCAAGAAAATCTCCATTAACTACTAGAGCCATAGAAGGAGAGCAATGTTGCATGTTATAACGTGTAAGGACACACTCAATGTAGGCTTTTGGAATAAACTCTTCCAAACTAGAACTAAACTCAGGTGATGTACGCGACATATGAATCCAACTTCGAACCATCATATGAATTGCTAAGAAAGAAAAAAAGGGCAAAGGATTGATACAAAACAATGCACAACAAAATTATTAACACTCATTTTATATATATATACACAAACATATATAAAATACAGTCAACATAATATCTTATTTCTTATGATGTAACAAAAATCCGGCAACACTTCTTCATTATACAAATGGTCCTTCTTTACTCCATCCTAACCCATTCTTGAAATGTAACCCTCGCTAATAAATGTATTTCATTTTCTTTGATCTATCAAAATTTCGGCAGCATTTCCCAATGGTTCCAAGTGCACGATGTAATATATGTAGTTACATATGCACCCGAAGAACACAATTAGGAAACGTCAAAAAAAAAATGACAGAACAAAGAGAAAGAAATACATTCACTATCTAAGTGAGAGAAGCATTTCAAGAACAGCTTCTCGGAAACAATTTTTCTTACGAAACAATTCATATCCATGGGTTAAAAAATCAATTTTAGCTTCTCGGAGTTGATCCGTACCTTCGTAGGTGATTTCTAGTTTGTCCCACATTTCCTTAGCGGTGGAACAACAAGAAATTTTCTGGTAGTCATCCGGGTTTACGGCACAATAGATGATGTTGATGGCCTTTGCATTGTTCTCCACTTTCTTGATGTCTTGCGCATCATACTCGTCCTCGGTCTTAGGGACGTTGGTTTCCCCGACCTTCTTCATGGGCACATCTTCTCCATTTTTGATAATTCTCCATAGGAGAAAGTTGGTGGATTGGATGTAAATCCTCATCCGCTCCTTCCAATAGGTGTAGTTCGTTCCGTCAAACAACGGAGGCCTCGTGGTGGATTGCCCTTCACCTAAACCTGCGTATGAGTTTTGAGTAGAAGCCGTTGAACGTTTCTCTCAAACCGTTAAATCTTTCAGAGAGTATGGCTCTGATACCAATTGTTAGAATAAAGGCCCAACGCTAGAGGGGGGGGGGGGTGAATAGCGTTTAAAACAAAATCGCAGGAAATTAAAAACGAGAGCGTTAAAGTAAAGAGCGTAAGGAAGGAGCACACCAAACTTTATCCTGGTTCACCACAACGTGTGGCTAATCCAGCCTCTCGAGAGACTGTCTCGAGCTACACTAACTCCGTTAAGCTTAAGGGTGCTCAACAAACTGATACAACTTGAGAACCCGAGTCACACGAGCCTCAACGCCTTTGCTCAGAGATACCACACTCCAAGACTTCCCACGAAGGAACAAAGAACTTCCTTTGAGTTTACAACAAGGGAACAACCTCCCTTAAAGTGTATAGAAACACTTAAACACTCAGGAATAAAACTCTCACAAAGAGTAGATATGAGTGAACTAGTAAACGCTCAAGAACACGACAATTCTCAAATAGCTAAGAAAATTAGGAATGCTTATGCAATGAAAGAGTATTGAAATGTTGAAGAATTGTGTGTAAAATGAGAGGATTTGGGTGCCATTTTATAGCCCAAAATGGGATAAACCCGTTGCTAAAATTTCCAACAGGATGAAGACAAAATTTTCACAGACACAGGGTGATAGTCGATTGTCATAGTTTGATAATCGATTATCAAAAGATTCCCTGTCCAAAAATTTAAAATTCTATCCGTTGGAGGACAACGGTAACCCAGATAATCGATTGTCAACTAGTGTCAATAGACTATTGGTCCTCTCAGAAGTTCCTGGGTTTTGGCTGCAGACTGTGATAATCGATTGTTGCAGAAGTGACAATCGATTATTGGATGCTTCAGAACTTTAAGTTCAGAAGCTGCAGAGGCTGATAGTCGATTGTCACTAAGGTGATAATCGATTATCACCCAGCTAAGACCCAGCCGGCGAGAACCCGTTTTGAAAAACCGAGGTCCAAAAACGAAGTGTTCCCAAAAGTAGAAACCAAGTTTGAAAAACATTATATATGGTATAAAATAGTGAAAACAAGACTTGTTTGATAAAAACCAAGTCTTCAAGGTCGTATATCATGTGCGTACGGTTTGACCGTTTTTCACGTGTTAGACCGATTGACAAGGATACAAAAGTGGTTTTTATTAAATAATTATTTTGGAACCTTTTAAATATGCCCAGAGGTAAAAACGGATGAAAACGACAGAGTTGGTTTGGGCGCCAAAAACTGAATACCGAACCCTGAATGCCGTACACCGAAGCCGAACGCCGACCTAGGTGGTTTTTTTTGTCTGGGCAAGGACCAGGGATTTAATACAATAAAAATTTATTAAAAAATGTTTATTTTGATGCACAAAAACATTTTATGATTTTGTAAAATTATTTTGACTCTTTGAGAACCGAGACTTGAATTGATTGTCGATTTTGATCACAAAAGACCGACTCGACTAAGTCTTCAATTCTTGATCTTGTCCTTGAGTCTTTTGGTCTTGTTCCATGCCATTCTTCACGCCTTGAGTTATTCAACGAAACTCTTCATATCCACGACGGTTTGGCAATTATCAGAACCTGTTAGAAATGAACAGGATTTTAGTTTAACTTCACAAAAAGTGTGTTCCAACAAAATATTCTTGTTATCTCTTATTTTGTAGATCGTTTGAAATAGTTTTTTAATATTTAATTTTTATTTCTTATCAATATACCAATTTGTAAATAAAATGATTTTAAAAAGTGAGATATCCTATATATCCTATCCTATCCTATATTCTATCATATCCTATATATATATATATATATATATATATATATATATATTAATACAAGAAGAAAGAGAAAAACGTGCTAAACAATACACAACAGTTTCCTTCCATTTCTCCAATACTGGTCCAGACCCCATCCGGTGAAGTCTTCATCATGGATCATCCATTTCTTGTTCCTGTTAACCCAACACCAGCTTTGAAGTTGTTTGAAGCATTGTTGAATCACCCCCTCCTTGGTGCACCTCTGATCATCATAAATATGTAGATTCCGAGCCTTCCAAATGGTCCAAGTAATGATGCCAGGAAGAATGAGTCTCACATTCCCTTTGAAGGAATTAGAGTCACCTGAGATCCACCAAACAATAAGATGTTGCCTGAGGGATATCTTGGCTGAGTACGAAGGACCAGAAGACATATCCCTGAAATAGTTCCATATCCCTTTGCTGAAATTACAGTTGAGGAGGGTATGATCAAGTACATCTTCATTGGAGAGGCAAAAGGGGCATTGACTTGGGGCCATTAGATGGAACCGTCTTAAGTTTGTGGGGAAGGGGAGAGTTCCATCAAGGCAGCGCCACATGAAAGTTTGGAGTTTAGGGATTTGGGATTTG
>OOIL02000537.1:0-10625 GCA_900332095.2 Cuscuta campestris
TGGCAAGTTGTATGTCTTGGGCATGGAAGGCAGCCTGAGGGTGTTTGATTTTGAAGGGCGAACCTGGAAATTTCACGAGGTTTCAGGTCTACCCCCCGAGCTTGGCAGGGCGTATGATAGCTACTTGATGCAATGCAAAGGGAAGTTAATGGCAGTGTATATGTCTTACATGGGGAAACACATTTGTGTTCTTGAATTGAACGAGAGGGACAAAATGGAATTGGTTAAAGTGGAGTGTTTGGGGGATTACATGTTGTTTCTTAGCGAACATTCGTCATTTGCGGCCAAGAAAGTTATAGAGGGGATGGAGAATAAGATTTACTTCCCGAGATTCCACAAACAATACATTGTGTTCTATTGTCTTGAGACGGGTTTGTTCAAGACATTCGGTAGCAACTTTCTTTGTCAATGTTAGGCCCCCACTCCAAACAAATGGAAAGAAAAAGAAAAACAAGAGCACACAATTTTTAACGTGGTTCGGCACCTCAAGACCTACTCCACGACCCCCTCTGGGATAAAATCTCACTAGTAATTTTTGCACGGAAAAATTACAAACCCTCTCTAATATTTGACACTCACAACCTAAAATCTAATACACAATTATATAGATTGAAGGATTGTGTTGTGTAATGGAAGCCTATATCTCCTCTTTATTTATAGGCTCCAATACCTCCTCAATTTTCTTATCCCACCGATGTGAGACTTTGAAGTAACACTCAACAGTCAACCCCTTCACCAATGAGAGAGTGGACTTGCCCGACAGACCTGAGGACACATGTATAAGCGGATTGGACATAAGTATAAGTGTAATCTTCTTGTCCCAACCAACCTCTCCCGATTGTGTTGTTTTCGGGGTTGATTGTGATGATTGGAATCGTATTTTGACCATCACTCGCAAAAAAGAGACTTGGGAGGATTTCTCTTACGTAGAACAACAAACCTCAAGATTTATATCCCAATGCTCTCCAATTCTCCACAATGGCAAGTTGTATGTCTTGGGCATGGAAGGCAGCCTGAGGGTGTTTGATTTTGAAGGGCGAACCTGGAAAGCTCACGAGGTTTCAGGTCTACCCCCTGAGCTTGGCAAGGCGTATGATAGCTACTTGGTGCAATGCAAAGGGAAGTTAATGGCAGTGTATATGTCTTACATGGGGAAACGCATTTGTGTTCTTGAATTGGACGAGAGGGACAAAATGGAATGGGTTAAAGTGGAGTGTTTGGGGGATTACATGTTGTTTCTTAGCGAACATTCGTCATTTGCGGCCAAGAAAGTTATAGAGGGGATGGAGAATAAGATTTACTTCCCGAGATTCCACAAACAATACATTGTGTTCTATTGTCTTGAGACGCGTTTGTTCAAGACATTTGGTAGCAACTTTTCTCAAAAAGATCTTTTTGGGACGAAAGAACAATTGAATTGTTGTTGGATGCAGCCAAGTGCTAATCGCCCTTATTCTCCAGAACCTGTGCAACTTGATTGGTTAGAGTCTTCCAAGGACTGATACATATGCAGATGGGGATGCAAAATAGCCCATTACACTTTAGGTGGTTCACTGGTTCATGCTCCTTTAAGATGATGGTTGTAATTCATATTGTCTAAGTGCTGGATGTATATTAGTACGATTTGATATGTGTGTGTGTGTGTGCGCGCGCTACAAAAACTGAGGTTATGTTTTCTTGTTTTGCTGCGATGTATGTTACCAAAAGATTTCTATCCACAAGATATTCAACAATTTCAGCCAATTCACCATATGAAGATAAATCCTAGGTTGTCTCAGATGGCAAAAGCAGAGTTTGCACAAAATATAAATTACTTAAATATCCACCTGTTCTCTCTACATACAGTTTGCCATAAACTAAAATACCTTTAAAACTTATCAAGACCAAAGTTAGAATAAACTAAAAACCAATATGAATAACTTTTAGTTTGCCATAAAGTAAAATACCTTTAGCATCACACATGTATCTAACCTGGGTTTAACTCCTTTTTCAGCCATCCTCTCAAGCATCTCCGGTATCTCTCTTGCATTGGCTTTTCAAGACATCTGAAGAAAATACATTCTGTTCACAACCCTTCTCATACATTCGACCGAACACCTTGTGTGCGCCTCAACCCTCATATTTTCACACAAAAGCTTTATAATCCAAAACTCAGTTCAATCATCTCTTTGGGAAGCCTTACCTGCACATCAACTCCGTTTGAGATTAAAAACGGCTGTGTTATATGCCACCAAATCCAATTCAATCCCTTTCTTATTTTTTTCCTTGAAGAGCCTCACAGCTTTCCATGGCTTCCCTCCCTTGCATTGCACATCCATGTAAATGCAATAGGAAAAATGATCTTTTCCCACTCCCCATTTACCCATTTCTTACCAAAACTCCTTTCATTTCCCCCACTAATTCATTTTAAAGAACCCACGAAGGATCATGTTACAGGAAGCCCTTATTGTCTTCCCCATTCCCAAAACACATTTCTCGAGCTTCAATCACATGTTTATACTCACACAAAGATGCACCAACCAAATGGGAGAAGGAAATACTGCTTTGGAACCCCTGCTGAGATTTGACCCAATTAAAGAACTCCAAGCCTGAGTTCCACTCGTTTCTGTAGAAAGACAGAGTATCCGATGCTAGGTACAGTCCAAATTCATCGCGGATCCGGATGGATTCCACCGTGATTTGTGGGTTGAATCCAGGGATCCATTGTGATTTGTAGATTTCCGGTGGAAAAAATGGTTTCTGGTCGTCGAAATGTGATAGAGGAATAAATATTGGAGGCGAGGGATGAAAAAATGTTACCGGAATGCGAGAGAAGAAGTCATCGAAGCCGGAGACGACGACCGGAAAGTAATCCGCGCGGGGAGAAGATCTGGTAGAGACGGACCGGGCCGGGCTGGCTTTCTACGAATATGAATAACGATGGATATGGGCCGCTAACAATATTTGGGGTTCGGAATTGAGAAAAGATAAAAACTACTTAATAGAGGGATATAAACGAATCGTATAAAAGCGAATATTGAGATATTTGAATTTGTATTTGTTTAAGTTTTTCAAATCTGAATCTGAATCCGAATACGAGACGAATTAAAATAAAAATTTGAATTTGTATTTGATTAATATTCGAATACTTGACGAATCCTAAACGAATATTTTAATAATTATACTGTATAATCTATATGATGGACCAACATAAATTTTCAATAATTTAATTTACGATACTTCTTATACTATATCTAAAAACATTAATACATTTTCATCTTACACAAATTATATTTTATAAAATATAACTAAAAATCATATGTGATAAAATTTGGGATGGGTATGGACAACTGGATTGGTCTATAAGACACTTGGGCTGAACCGTATTCAAAGATTGAATCCAATCGATTAGTTAGTCCAACTCAAGAGTTTATATACCGGTTATTTTACTCTTGAACTTCCGATGTGAGATGCACTCTAACACTCCCCCTCAAGTGGACAACCGAGCCATTTTGAATCTAACCGGTTGACCACTTGCAAATGAACTCCCATTCTCTTGATTTTTTTGAATGCCAACACCTAAAGGACCACGAGCCGCTGGGTATGGACTTCCAGACGAGTAATCGTGTTAAATGGGCCACAGGCCGTTGGATACATACTCCATACGGACAACTGGGCTAAAGACAAACGGGCCGCTAGGAATGAACGTCTAGACGGACACCTTGACAAACGAGGTGGGCCAAAACTTGCTCTGATACCATGATAAAATTTGGGATGGGTATGGACAACTGGATTGGTCTATAAGACACTTGGGCTGAACCGTATTAAAAGATTTAATTCAATCGATTAGTTAGTCCAACTCAAGAACTTATATACCGGTTATTTTACTCTTGAACTTCCGATGTGGGATGCACTCTAACAATATGCTTTAGATTTTTGTGATACGTTAATTTGTTGAATTCTAGCTTAGTAATTTAAATACATTTTATACTATATTAGTTTACTATTGATGTTGAAACATGGTTTGTGGGTATATTCGAATATCTGAATATCACCCGAATCGAATATACTCCTATTTGTATTTGTATTTGTTTAATATTCGAATCAAAACTAATATTTGAATTTGAATTCGTATTTGAATAATACGAATTCGAATCATTATATTTGATGGCAATAAACCACCGAATATCTTGACTAAGCGAATTGTGTAAAGTTTAAAGAGAGAGAGAATGCAAAGTATGAGTATATTCACTCAAAAATCGGATCCTTTACAATGAGGGGACCTCGTCCTTTTTATAGAGTATATGATGCAATTAGTCAAACCCTATGACCGATATTCGTCGCTTAGCGGACGTCATCTGACCCTCTGGTCTAGTCCCTTTCAACCAGTCGCTATCGCCCGGTTCTTATCGCCAGTCGCTGTCATCTCGTTGTTGTCTCGTGGTCCGAGCCGAGGTGGTCATGTCATCAGGGATGAGCCGAGCTCGTATCGGGCGAGCAGTCTAAGGGGCGAGCCCGTACTTGCCGAGCTAAACCTGGGCCCCTCCAGCTAGACGCGGGGGCTAGCCGATGTCGAACCTAGGTTGACGTGGGGTTATCCTCCATCAGTATTCGAATACAAATCACGAACCGAATTAAAAATATTTGATTTGTTTACATCCCTAAATTGAATAGAACATAAGATAAGAAAAAGATACAAAAAAATAATTTTTTGTATGTATATTGAAAAGTACTACGAAATAGAAAATGAGAGTAGAAGAACCCAATTTTAATTAGAAAAATAAGAAAATAGTTTATAGTTTTTGAATGAAACAAAGAATATGAACAGTTCAAAAACTACTAATAGGACACCAACACTTAGAATAATAATCTTTCTGTCCCAAATCTATCTTCTTATTGTGGTTTACAATTAGAGCTGGCAAAACGAACTTAGTACCGACTATTCGAATCGAATCATCCAAAACCGAAACTAAAATTATCTGAAAAATGAAGATCAGATTTATAACCGAAATGATCCGAACCGAAACGGAACTAGATATATCCACACTTGATTTAAAACCAAAACCGATTAGATCTGAAACTGGTTAAATCTGAACCCGATAAGACCCGAAAGTGATTAGATCTAAAAATGATGAAACTCGAAGCCAATAAGATTCGAAACCAAATATATCAGAAATTGATTTTGTCAGACAATAAACATATTATATTTATAGACATTAGTGAACAATTGCTTTTGGTTTCAAATTTTTATTTTTATTATACTCTACCATTTAAACTAGTTATATACTTATATTACTTACTTCCTATGTCAAAAATAAATTATCATATCTAAATAAATTGTAAAATTTCATATGTTTTATTTTTTATAAATTGATATAAAAATAAACATTACAACTTACATTAAAATGTTAGTTAAAATTCAAACAAACTAAAGCACGGTTAAAAATATTTGTTTCACCCCCTCTCATGCAATATTACATTTATTTTTATTCAAGTTTATCTAATTGCATTCAATTTCACTCAATTTTAACATATTTTAACCAAATTGTATGAGATTTGGTAATCCAGTTATATTAATTTTTATATCAGAACAAAATATATTTTTCTTTCATAACTCACATCCAAATTTTTAAAGGTCACTAAAAAGATAAACCTAGAAATATGTAGAACCAAGGAAGTATAAAACAATATGATGTGATAAATTGATAATAGCTAGATTGACAAATGTGATATGATAATAAATGAACAGACAATTAAATTTTAATTCGAAAGTAACATACTAAAATCAAAATATATACCCAAATCGAATTATATGTGAATTGAAATATACCAAAACGGAATGTATTCGAAACTGAAATTGCTCCGGACCGATTGACATCCGTTCTAGATCTGAACAAACCTAGAATTGAAAAATATATGAAACCAAAATTAAACCAAACTGTTCCAAACTGAACCGATTATAACATATATTCGAAAGATATTCGATCCGAATTATTCCAAATCGGAACCAATCTGATTGATCTGATTGCCCACTCTATTTACAATGATTCATTTAAGTTATTTTCAAATTAATATATGTGATCATTTGGGTAAAATTTAGAAGATTTTTTAAGAAGCCTAAAAGAAAAATCATGCATACTCCCTTCGTCCAAAAATGTAAGTAATATTTTGAACAACGTGCAAAACATGTCTCTTTTAAAATTATTTTATTTACAAATTGGTAGAAAAGAAATAAAAAATGAAATTTACATTATTTAAAAGTTGATCAAAAATTCTACAAAATAAGATACGACAACTCCGACAAGAAAGGGGTTCATCCTTTAATTTTTTTAAATACCATATGCACTTATTATACTCCGTAATAGCTAGAAACAATTGGTATTTTTAAGGAATTGGTAGTTCGGTTGTCAATTTCTCGGCATTTTTCGTTGTTGTTCCTAGGGTCTGTTTGGCTTTGGCTCGACAAACTTTTCTTTAGGGGTGTCATTACTAGACCTGATCAAAGTGCGGGCCGGGCCGGGTTTTGGGCCGGCCGAGACACTAGTTTACGAAAATTTTATTGGCCCGAGCCCGGCCCGGCCCATATAACGGGCCTAACAATTGAAGCTCAAGCCCGGCCCGTATGGTTACCCGCGGGCTTCAGGCTGGCCCGGCCCGGCCGACAAAAACTTCTAAATAATTTAAAAATAATTTTTTTTAGAAAAGTAACAAGTTAATATATTAGATATTTGATATAAAAACTATTATGAGTAAATGAAAGAAAAATTGATATATAAATATATTTTAATTGATATTGCTACTGTGTATGGAGTACAAAACATTATCTATTGGAATGTCATAATCAATGTGTGATACGTTGCAAACAATACGGACCCGGGTGTTCTTTATTATTATTATTATTAATGTTGTTATTGTTATTTTATTATAATTATATTAAATATAAATATTTAATTTATTCGGGTCGGGCCGGCCCGTGGGCTTGAACATAAACCCGAGCCCGGTCCTAAAATATTCGGGCCGCTATTTATAAGGCCCAAGCCCGGCCCGTACCCTAAAATGTCAAACCCAACCCCACTATTTTGCGGGCGGGCCGGACACCCGGGTCCGTGATCGGGTCTAGTCATTACCCAGTCTGGACCTGAAATGATTCGAACTTCGATTAAAACTAGATTGGATCGGTCCCTTTTCGATCCGGTTTTCGGTCCTCAATTTTTGCTTATTTAGTCTTTGGTTCGGTCTGGTCCACTAGGTTTTGGTCCGTAACGGTGGACCGGTCAAAATTGTTTTTCTATATAATACTATAATATAGTTTCAAAGTTTTTTCTTATACTTAAAATTACTCAAACTTTATTACTAATTTTTTTTCAAATGTAATGTTTTTATTTTATAAACATTTAAAAAACTAGTCCAATTCAAAAAAAGAAATAAGATTTTTTAATATGAAAAGAGTGAAAAAAGTAAAAAAAAAAACTTTAATGTTAGAATCTAATGGACTTCAAATTTATGTACCAATACTATAACTTAAATTTGAACTTTATTAATAATGAAACTCTTATAAACAAAATAAACATTATAAAAATCTCTCAAACAAAAACAATTGAAACAAATGTCTATTTATCAAAATAAATGGAAAACACAAAAAAAAAACACTACAAAAAAGTAAAAACACATTAAGAAGAAGAAATACTCTCTATGTAAAAGAAAAATTACGAACAATTTTCCCGTAAAACGGAAAAAGGATGGAGTATATTCTATTTAAAATTTCTTAAAAATTTTAAATAATGGTGTTTGACAATGTTTAGTGTATGTTGCACATTAAAAAAATCTTATAGTAATAATTTTGTGTAATTAAATACTTTACATTAAATAAAATAAATAAATGTCTTTTAAAAATAAAAAATCATATTTATTTGGTCCGACCTCAGGCCAATCCTTATCTTATTTGGTCCGGTCCTTGGTCCCCGAAATGTCCCTTATTTGGTCCCGGTCCGGTCTGGATTTGACCCGATGAACACTCCTACTTTTACTTTTCATATCGATCGAGTAGGCGTGAACATGGCACGATATTTATTTATACTAATATCGTACTGAATATTTTGATCCAGTATGAGTGTTGTCAAGAGTGTTGCATTGTATTGGAGATCATGAGAAAATTAAATGAAAAAAAAATATATGAATGAAGAAATATCAAAAGTTTTACAAAATAAATTAAGATGTGAAATATATACTCTCTCTGTTTCTTACTTCTAAACACTTTCTCTTTCATTTTTTCACAATCTCTAAAACACTTTCACTTTCTATTAAAAAACTATTTTTATCCTTTTTTAAAATTGAAAAGTCAAATACAAATATATATATACTCTTTATTTCACCCATTAGTCAAAATAGAATTTTTTTAGAAATGGAGAGAGTATTTTATTTTATGAAATGATTTGCTAAAAATAAATAAAAATTAAAAATTTAAAAATGTGGATGTATATGCAATTTGACCAATTTTTTTGGACTAGGTGTTAGACTTTAATTATGGATGTGAAGATTGGGTAATGGGCAATTACACTACAACAGCAAACACCTGATGTGTATACTATTTTTGTATTGTTTGCATTAGGGGTGAGCAAGTACCGAACCGATACCGAAGTTTCCCGGTAAAACCGAGAATACCAAACCAAAAAATACCGAACCGAAAAAGTACCGAGAAGGAACCGAACCGAATGGTCGGTACGGTATTTGGGAACGGTACGAGGTGACTTCCCATACCGAAAATCCCGAACCGAACATATATACTAAAATATTATAAAAAATAATATCTCGGAGTAATATTTTTATATTCATTCACTAAATAATACGGAGTAATTTTTTAAAAAAATTGGTTCAAGTTCTATTATGTGTAAATTATACTTTTATTTGAGTTTTAGTTTTTGTGTATGAACATAAAAGTATTCAAAAAAATTCAATATACTCCTTTGTTTTCGTTCATTTTTTTAGTTTGTGAAATATAAACTAAGTTTTGATACTCATCTCTTGCATTTAAATATTCATTTTTTTTTTAAATTTTTCATGTTTTTTTATATTTAAATTCACTTTTAATTTTCAAAAATAAAGGGGCATTGTTAAGTTTTAAGGTGTAAAGTAGGTATGTATATTCATCTCGATTTGTACCGAAACCGATACCGAACCATCCCGAACCGATATTTCGGGATCGGGATCGGTACGGAGTAAAATCCCATACCGAACCGAAATATTTGGTACGGTATCGGTACGAGCTAAATACCGTACCATACCGTACCATGCTCACCCCTAGTTTGCATGTTCCATTGTTCTCTCCCCTCACCACACAATATTCCATCTCATAATTAAAAAAAAGATTGGTCAAACGGAGTAAATCAAAAGGAAGAGAGAGAGAGGGGTGGAGAGTACAATGCATACTTATACATGCCCTAATTAGCCAAACGAGCATATCATATGCTTTCTCCAGCCATTTCTAAAAAAAGAAAAAAGATATCTTTTGCAGGTAGCTAATAATTAATAAAGGACATATGGAATCAAAGGATATTAATTACATGTGCCACATTTAATTAAATACTTGCATTAAGAAAACACCAGAACTCAGCTCCAACATGATAGATCGAGCTATATTACTCCAGAAAATGTTAGGGATATACCAAAAAATGTACTCCAAAATGCATCACACCTCATCTCCACCACACAATCTGTGGAAAGTAAAATTAAAAAATAAATAAAAAACCAATGGCTATGATCAATGGTGTACCTCTAGCATGAATCATATTATTCCATATGTCTCTAAAAGAATGCCACATTTACTTTTTTTCAACAATCGCGGGAATTTTGGTTATTTGATAAAATAAAATATTCTTGATGTTAGAGTATAACAATCATTTTTGGGTCACAACCACAAGCTTGAGCTTTTGGTTGAATTGGTTCCTTGACATGGTATCAGAGCCTTGATGACCAAGAGATCACGAGTTCGAAACTCACCGCCACCCAGATTAAAAAAATTAAGGTTTCACGTGCAAGACTCAAAGAGGTCACGCCTGCACGTGAGGGGGCGTGTTAGAGTATATAACAATCATTCCTGGGCCACAACCACAAGCTTGAGCTTTTGGTTGAATGAGTTCCTTGACACTTGACACATCTCACTTTGAAAATTATTTATATAGGTTTTTAAATATATAAGTTTTATTTTTTATTTCTATACCAATATTTAAATAAAATGAATTGAAAAAACTTGATACTTTGTCATGGTTTTAGAATTATGTCAAACAAATAGGGACGAGGGAGTATTAATTAGTTTTAAAAAGCTATGATTAAGGATAAAATTAAATTAATTAATTGCGCGAAAGCATGCATGCATGGCGTGATAGAGTATATTGCAGAAAGAAGGTAGCGGCATCCGGCTTATCTCTTTTGTTGATTCCAGTCACAGTTGGGCACCTGATGAGAATTAAAATAATAGAAAATCAAAATTACTCCAAAGCAATAAATAAAGTGGGCACAGATCTATCTAATTCTCAAATTATTTTATGGCTAACATATCCGGCCTTACAAGCTAATTAAGTGGGAAAGAGATTTATGGGCTTCAAAATCCGTTTGGGATTAGCTTTTTTTTTGGGGGGGGGGGGGGGGGG
>OOIL02000537.1:23188-34650 GCA_900332095.2 Cuscuta campestris
TGATTCCCCCTTGCTCAGATATGGGAATGAAAGATGAATAAGAAGGAGCTGTTGATGGGGAAATATATATATATACATACTGTACCGTGTAGGAACTGATTAGCAATTAATAAATTATTGACAGCTTCTAATAATTGATCAAAAGTTGGAAATAGGCAGCTTCTTGTTTCTCTCCAAAAATCTCTAGCTTCCAAAATTCGAACTATACGGAGTATTTAGTAATTAGTACTCTTTCTATCTTAAAATTTACTTTCCATTTTGATGCTGGTGGCCAAATGTTTTGAACTTTGACCACATATTACAGAACAAATATATTGATTTTTATATAAATATAACATTAGTAGATTTATTTTAAAATTACATTTTAAAATACACACTCTTTATATATATATATATATATATATATATATATATATATATATATATATATATATATATATGGAGATATTAATGGTCAAAGTTTTATATCAGAGACAATAAAATGTCAAATGAGAAGCTAATTTGAGGATGAAGGAAGTAATCCATGTTTATTTATCATCGATTGTCGAGTTATGTTATTGCAATTTTAAAGTTCACATATAAAATGTAGTCTTTCTCGTATATTTCGTAACTGCTCATGATTGGTTCTTTTTCTTTCTACTAAGCTCAATGCATATAATCATTTTTTGTACCTAGATCCACAAATTAAAAACCTTAAGACCATAAAGAATTTGTCTTGATTGTCACATACAATACAAAATGTGTCATTGTTGCAAGTTATTCAATTATACAATTATTATTTACTCCCTTTGTCCCATTTTAAATTGTTTGTTTTCTTTTTTTTCTTTGTCCCAAAATAAGTTGCTTGTTTCTTGTTATTGTGAACTTTTAAGAGTAAAATACATATACTATCCCTAAAATAAGTCACTCTTCTCTACCTTATCTTCTCATTCATTGTTACCCTTCTTAAAAAGTAATAGCAATTTAGGAAAGTCAATTCAATTTTTTCTCTTTCTTAAATATGCTCTAAAGTCAAAACAAACGATTTAAAACGGGACGGAGGGAGTAGGTTAGAAACTCATCACCCTTAATATTATGGATGACAATCATCTTTGAATTTATGCACACATACGTTAATCGTCTATGAAAATACAAATTCCATAGGTCACGTGTGGAGTCTTGTAACAAGAACGCCATTAAACTATTCATTTTTGTCAAAAATGTCATTGCATTTTATTTTTTTTAACAATATCGTTGAAATCTCTAAAATGTGAAAAAGTGCTACTCAAGTTTTATGTTTGGTAAAAAGTACCAATCCCTATTTTTTTACTTTCAATAATGTTATTGAACTTTTATAAAATGTTCAAAAATACCACTCAAATATTTTTAAATAAACACATTGCTTGTTAATCGGCAAAGACTTCGTTCCTTTTCTCTAATTGTATACACCCTCCGTCCTTATTTTAATTACAAATTGTGGAAAATCAAGAAAAATTATCAGTTTTTTAATTCATTTTATCTAAAGATGAGGCATAACTAAAAAATAAAACTTACATATTTAAAAACTACATCAAAATATTTACAAAACAAGAGATGACAAGAATATTTTATTTTATCAAATAAATAATGAAATACACAAATGAACAAAAAAAATCGTGCTTTTATAAACATTTTACTCAATTATAGGAGGGAAGGAGTTGATTTTATAAAAAAAAACAATCAAAACATAGATTGTTTTTGGACATTGCGAAAAGAAACCAAGAAGATTAACTTGTGACCTCTGTTAGCGTATTTAGATAATAGTATAATACATCTATTCGTACGTTCGTGTTTAAAACAGATCACTTTGTTAAAATACGGAGTATTTCTTTTTACATGTTGTATACGTTCAAAGTACGTATACGGATACGTTTGCGAATTAACGTTTGATTTTTTTTAAAATATGGCTTACAATGGATGCATATATTTTTAATAAGAAAGACATTTTAAACTTTGAAATTGAATACAAATACACCATAAAAATTCTAAAAAATCAACCAATACCATGATTTATTATTTATTCATTTTTTTCATGTTTATCCAAAAGAGATCTTTCAATCTAGTTTTTATTTTGTACTTCCACAAAATGTATTCAAAGTAAGAGCACATTCTTAAAAATTAAGCAAACATTTAGACACCATTAGAGCATTTGAGACATGAAAAAAAGTATACTTCTTCCGTCCAAAATGTAAACAAAAATTACTATTTCGGCATTTCGAAAATTTTTCTTTGTTTACTCGTTTTGATTGATCATTTAATAAAATAAAATTTTCTTATGGCATTTTACTTTGTAAAACTTTTGATCTATCTTAAACAGTGTGATTTTTACTTTTTATTTCTCTACTAATTTGTAAATAAAATGATTTTTAAAAGAGATCACATTTTACAGGTTATTTGAAATGTTGCTTATATTTTGGGACGGGGGAGTATTAATGGACAATTTGTGTTTTACAAAATTGATTAAATGCTCATCATGAATTATAAATAAGATTTAAGTCTCTTTATAAATTAGATATGAACTCACTAGATAAAGTTTTACACAATTTAAAGTTGAGTGAAATTAAATTAACTTTATAGTTTTTCTTTTATAAAATGAAAAATATAGTTACAAAATAAGATTTTAAGAATTCAGATCATACAAATGAAATTAAATTTGTATTTTTAAACGTGGATAGATATTTATTTAATCTTAAGAAGTAAATACAAAAATTTGATAACATTTAAAAAACTAAACAAATAGAGAAGATGTTGTTATCCACTATTCGCTAGAACAGGTGCAGTGTTGAACTTCCAGTTAAATGAAGTCGAAGAGACTAGTAGAGTGTGTGTGACATTTAATTAACAAAGGATATTGAGGGATAAGTTGGGGGGCAAAATAGCCCATTACAAGTAGGAGTGTTCAAAAATATCCGATCCGAAATATCCGTCCACGATCCGGGCCAATCCGATCCGAAAAATGGATATCCAATCCAATATTGTTAGCTTTCGGATATTTCGGGTCGGATATCCGAGAAAAATCAGATCGGATAAAGATTCAATTTATGGAATTTTTCGGATAACCGGATATCCGATTTTTTTTTGCTATATGTTTTTGGAATTTTATGGATATATATTATGACTACATGTTTAAATGTAATTTTATGTTGATTTTGGAACTCAACCATTTTGGACTTTTTTGCATTAGCATTTTAGAATCTTTTGTTTTAATAGTGTTTTTTGTTTGTTTAGGCAAAATTACCAAAGTTACTCCCAAATTAAATTTGGTATCATTTTTTATTAGGCCATTACTTAGTGGTGAATTTTTCATTTAGTAAATCTATATTTGATATTTTGGGTTGATTTTGCTATTTTACCCTTTTTTTGTAAATTTTGGCTAAAAACTAAACTTTTTGTATCCTTAAAGTATAAGAACCAAGGTTATTTTTGGAATTCCAACTCCCTATTTCTTAAAATTAATGGCGTAATTGACTTTGACGGAGAATGAGATAGAATGTCTCTCACGAGTAAGTTAATGTATATTTGGAGGTACCTCAGAGTATATTTTAAAAATGTGAGGTACCTGATAGTTAGTTTCTCAAGATAGAGGATACCTCAGAGTATATTTAAAAAATGAGAAGTACCGATAGTTAGTTTTCTCAAAATAGGAAGTACCTAAGAGCAATTTTCTATGTTTCATTCCTAAAACCCTTTGCTAGGGAATTTGGAAAAGAGGAATTTAAGTAAATAACACTAAAACATAATGACTTTCCCTAAATAGCACTACATGTATTTTTTTCCCAATGTAGCACTTTAAGTCATTATCCATTAGTCATTATTCAAGTAAATGTTTGCCATACTGGTCATTATAGACATTATTAAGTGCTATTTAGGGAAAAAATAATTTAAGTGTTATTTAGAGAAATGACTTAAATTTTAGTGCTACATAATACAAATATTTCTTTGGAAAATCTATCTCCACATCCATCTTATTATTTATATCGAATTAAGAAGTTGGTGTTTTTATGTTTTCAACTCGGTCCCCATAAAATACCCGTAACCATACCCCATCTATGTGCAACTTAAAATTATGTACCCATACTATGAAAGGTTCAATTAGACTGCAGATTCAAATTGTAAGACAAACATTGGCAATAAACACCATTTATTTATTATTACAATGAATAAAAAAAGAATAAATAAAATAAAGTCATAAAGTTTTTATTCAGCACACTCAATACAAATGAATAAATAAATAAATCAATTAATTAAAATGTGATAATCGAATAAACAAATTAAGTGGTAGAATCGGCTATATCAATATGAAACAAACGAGGGCAGCTATACACCGAACAAAATGCCTCTAAGCCCGAAAGCACTAAGAGCAAAATCGTTGCAAGCAATGTGAGGATCTTCCAAGAACCATAAATGTAGGATTTCATGAACTTCCCTACTTTGACCTTCCACCTACCATTATAGAACCTATTCACATCTTCAATCACCTTGTCCAAAAAGGGCACTTTGGTCAACCTTATTGACCTACTCATCCCATTCCATAGGTTAGCCACTTCCCCATCACTCTTCAAATGGTTCAAGACTATCCCCTTCTCCCTTAGCTCCTTGCAATCCTTGTCGCAATCGATTATCCCGTTCATCAGCTCGACGTAGCGCGCGAAGACCAAGGGTCCGCACGTGACGCACGACTCGTACGCGACGACGTTCCTCAGGAGGACTTGCGAGTTCACGTCAAGTCTCACCACGGGAAGATGGAATGTACCGGTTGCGGGGTCGAAGGCGATGCTTAGAATGCCTGACTTCGTGGGTAAGAATCGAACTCCTGATTTCGTGAGCTGGTACACTGTCGGGATGTCGATTTCTTCAAATAGTGGAGGTCGTTCTGAAGCGCCTTCAGTATTGTTTTCATCAAACTTTTTGTTCTCTTGAGCGTCAGGGAAAAAACGTTGCTTCAAGTTTCTTACTAGTGGAAGTGAACCGATAATGTCCCATGGCAAGTTTGCAATGACATTAACAATACTCATAGGCCCACTTTTAGCATTGGAAACAAACTTCCATGTTTGTTTAGCTAGCCTAGTAAAGAGATTGTTGGAGTTACAAAGGGTATTATTGGTTTGGTTTTCTTGTCCAAGACCATCCTTTCTTTCTAAATCTCTTGTTATTTGGCAAGACACATAATCCACATCTACTTGGGATGGTACCATCACTTGGTAGAAGAAGTCAAGCAAATGAGCACAATCTTGGAGTCTTACCTTGGCCAACGAGCAGTCATCAGTTATATTCGCGAACGGTGAAAGATCTTTGTACAATCCTACGAGCATGGCGAGCAACATTTCATCGGCCAAGTATTGCGACGATAGTTCGAATTCCAACATTTTCCTCAAAATGCACAATGGGATTTGGTTCTCGAGCATCACGATGTCCCTTAACGTGGCATTGTGAGCCGATTTTCGCCCGAAAACGTCTACCATATGCGACATCCTATTGGTAACCCTGCCGAGAACGTCTTTTCCGCCTTTCAAAGCGCAAACACGGAGAAACTCGAGGAGGAAACATGCGTCCATTGCCAGCATCCATGCCAGAGTGTCGTCATTGAGGTTCAAGTACTTGTCGTACGACGCCCGAATCTTCGGCATGCAATGTCTGATCTCCCCGACGACTTCTTGGAACTCGAGGCCTTCGGGGAGATGTTTCGCGAACCTCTTGGCCGCATTGAGCTTGTACCTTTCCATTTCGTAGAGCTCGGGACGCCAGTAATGGTACGGGCCGATGGCGATCTGGTGAGGGACGTAAGAGTATGGATCGGACGCCATTAGAAGTTTTGGGACGTTGAAAATGGTGACTGGGATTTCGATGTCATCTTCAAGTTCTTGGATGAATGATTCTTTGATGTGGATAACCCATCGGTTTTCATCTGGATTTGAGGCCGTGAATGGTTGGAAATTGGCCATGCTTTCTTATATAATGTCTGGTTTGGTATTATATATTGTTGTGCAAATAATATATGAGAGAAAGTTTAACTTTTTTTGTTTATGAATATATGACCATGTATGCTTATATGATCGAGGTTTATATAATGATCATGGGGATATCAAATAATATTTAATTAATGTGATAATAATAGTACTAATCTTACCTTGTCAAAAGTCATAGTCAGTGAACAATTATAGGCGAATGTTGACCAGCTAGCCCTTGCCTCCCATAGTCCCATGTATTTGGATCTTATCCAACACATTCCAATTATAGGAAAATTAAGGCATTCATACAAATGAAGGTTGGACACGTAATCCTTACTTAATTATAGATAAAGGAAACAATGTTCCTAACTTGACTTTATAGAATACCTCTCCGTTGCTACTAATATGGAAGCTAGATCAAAAAAATATTCGTAGAAAAAATTGTTGTGCTATTTTCACAATTATTGTAATGTTGTTTCGCAAAAACATTTATATAGAATTATCGAAAAATATTCACAAGTTTTGTGGTGCCTTTACTAATAACATTAAAGGTAATAGTATCACCTTTTTCTAGTCTATTAGAGCAACTCCAATGGGAGGGGTATATGAAAGAGTAAGAAGAATATTTGTAATATATATCTCTTTTCATTAAAAATCCTTCTTATGAGATAGGTAAATAAGGAGGCATTATATCTTCTACAATTTTGAAGAGGTATCTTTACCTTCTTCATTTGGAGAGGTATATCAATTTGTCCCACCTTTTAAATTTATTTCATCAATTACTATAGTTATTGTATTTTTGCTTGAATGTATTATTATAAATTTTTAATTTGTATCTTTGTAATTGTAAAACTTAACGAGTCAAGAATTAACAAAAAAAATGATACTTTGTTTTTTAATTTTGCACTCTGTATTTTTAAGTTTTTTCTATTTGGGTATTTATAATTTTACATGTGCAATTAGACATAATGTATATTTAATTATTTCAAAACTGACATTCTAATTTTTTCCCCCCAATAAATTAGTTGTATTTTTATAAAATCTTTAAATTTAAAATTTTAATCAAGAAGAAAAAAAGCCAACAAACCTCAAATTTACCTCCCCATGATTTTTTTTAAGAATGTATATTTTCTTTTCTAATAATTAAAATTTGATTTAAGAAGGTAAATCAACTAAAATTTTCCCAATAATTTTACCTTTTGATTTACCTTCCCCGTTGGAGTTGCACACTTTTTAAAAAGGTAAACTTGATCATTTGGAGAGGTAATGAGATATATACATATCCAAGATACCTTTTACTATTGGAGTTGCTCTTAGACAAACTTGGATTGTCAATTAAATAAAAATGTATTGTATATCAACTAAAAATAATTTTATTAACTTTTTTTATTAGCGGATGCTATCTTTATCGGTTCTATGTTGTATTGGGTGTGACCCATTGTAGATGGGCGTGTGATTAGACTTGTATAAATATTTAATTAACATTTTGTTGTAAATATTAATTGTAAATACAAAGAGCAAATTTACAAACCATTGTAAAAACTAGTTAAATTTGCATTTAACAGGACTAAAAACTATGCTCCCACCCTCTCAAATTGGTTACAATATTTCAAAGAACATGCAAAGTGTTAGTGCTTTTAAAATCATTTTATTTTCGAATTGATGGAGAAATAAAAAGTAAAAATTACACTGTTCAAAAGTGTATCAAAAATTTCACAAAACAAGATGTTGCAAAAAATATTTTATTTTATCAAATTTTCATTTCAATTTACAAGGTTTGATTGAAGTTATATATATTCAACTTATTTGATTATAAGTGTAAAATTTTAAAATACTTCGTACTAAATTTTGATTTTAAGAAAAATTAAACCTTTTATAACATAAATGGTGACATGATTATATAATTTTAACAATTGATCAATGCAAATAAAAAAAGTTAATAAAATTTGAACATATGAATAATAAACGAGAAGATTAGGGGGGAGTACTATTATTCCTAAAATAATTATAATACTCGTAATAAGTATTATTTTATTATATGTAATACTATTATTATTATTATTATTTAATTGTATAAAAAAATATAGTAGAATTATTATTGAAGTATATTCAACATTAAGCAATGTAACAAAATTATTACTTAATTTTAAATATAATATTTTTTTAAATACTAACAACTTTATTAGAAGGTAGTATCTGTTTATATATTTTCAACTTATTGAAGCCTGTAGAGTTATTACCCCACTTGGGGTCGAACCAATGACATTTCATTTGAGAAAGTCATATTGGACCATTAGATTATTACAAAGTCCTTGATATATATATATATATATATATATATATATATATATATATATATATATATATATATATATATATATATATATATATATATAGTGTAAAAAAATAAAAATTTCTAATAAATTAAGTGTGTGTTTGGTGAAAAGTATTACATGCGTGTTGTCAGAAATAAAAACATAGTCTAAAAGAAAAAAATAACTTTCTAAACCAAATATGCAGGAAAAGTATAAGAAATATCGTATTTATATTAAATTATGATATATATTTATTTATTTTTTTCTACTTTTAAAGTAATTAGTTTTACTTATTTGAGTACTTGCTTAATACCAAATTTACTTATTTTTCATTATTTTAAATGACATTGAAAAAAATCAGAGGCACTTGCCCCCAAACCTGCGCCCTATTTATTTTTATAATAGTGCCCATGATCATATTTATTTCTAATTTCGACAATAGTCGTAGAACTAGTAAGAATTATTAATTTTTTCGAATAAACAATGATTGAAAGGTTATATAAATATCACATGGCCGTAAAAAAAAATCACATGATTGAATGCGATTTTTTTTAAAGCTGAATATTTAATAGGAAGCTGCCTATTTGGTTCGAATCTTCAATTTCTGCACAATATATTTTCGGGCGGGGGCTGCCCCGAAAAATGAAAAAATAAAATTAGCCCGATTCAAAATTTACATTTTGTGCCCTATTTTATATTTTTAGAATACTTTTGCTTTAAAATTATTAACAAATTTAAAAATATGGTGCCTTAAATTTTAAGAGACCCTGTGCGGTTGGCCACTTTGCACACCCTCCGGGCCACCCATGTTTTCGAGCCATGCTACACTTACACTAAAAATTGTACCCCATTTTACACCGTAGTTATACACAAATATTTTGATTGTTTACACCGACACAAGTGTTGGTGCGTTAACAAAAAATTACACGAGCACAAAGTGTTGGTACGTTAACAAATATTAATTTTACACCAACACAAAATGTCGGTGCAAACCTATACAAAAGTTTGGGGGTATATATAGCTTTATCCTATATTTTCAATGAATAATTTGGAATTTGATTTGGAAAACAAATTACTACGAGCTTTCTTTTTTCTTTTTTTTTTCTTTCAATAGAGAGAACTCAGGAACAAAGCAGAGGTGCAAGCGCAACGTCCAATCGCCGCGCCTCCACCGCCCATCTGGCGGTTCTCCGACAGCTGCGCCGCCGTGACTGCGCTGCTTTTCCCTAATTCAGATTCCTAGTTCAGACTTACAAGTTCTAGCCCTAATTTTATCCAAAAGGTCAGTAATTTGAAGTGTTTTCATGCGGAGTATTTGAAACATCTGGCGGTTCTCCGACAGCTGCGCCGCCGTGACTGCGCTGCTTTTCCCTAATTCAGATTCCGAGTTCCGACTTACAAGTTCTAGCCCTAATTTTATCCAAAAGGTCAGTAATTTGAAGTGATTTCATACGGAGTATTTGAAATATATTTGGTTCATTCTGCAATGAATTTGCTATGCATTTTTTTCTTTGTTTATTTTGATTGTTTAAATGTGTTTTTTGTTTATTATGCAAATGTAAAATTTGTACGAGTACTTAGTTTATAAATAATATGTTACAAACTAAACAAAAGAACTCAAAAGATTAGTGTGATAGGTAAGGGAACCCATTTGGCCTATAAACCCCACATCAATTGACCATACAACCGATGTGGGACAAGTCTCATACCTTGCAATGGTTTCAGTCCATAACATTTGCCCCTCCTTAAGGACCAACGTCTTCGTTGGTCACGGCCAAGCCACGTTGGTCACGGCTGGCACTCTCCAGGCCACCACTCCGTGGGCCACCACTCTGAGGTTGGCTCTGAAACCATTGTTACAGACCAAACGGAAGAACTCAACCCAAAAGACTAGTCTGATAAGTGAGGGAACCCATTTGCCCTATAAACCCCACATCAATTGCCCATACAACCGATGTGGGACAAGTCCCATACCTTGCAATGGTTTCAGTCATTAATGTGGAGAGTTGGATGTGTAGACATAAAACTATGTATTTCATCATTACTTTTTATGGAAAAATGAAAAAGCAAAAGTTTGAAAAATGCTATGCTTTATGTTTTTGAGATTTGACAAAAAGAAATACGTGATTCAAGACAATCTTTATGTCTAATCGAGTAAAAGAAAAGATTAACAAATATAAGCATTTAATATGAAGAGTTGGATGTGTGGTCATAAAACCGCGTGCTTCATCATTACTCTTTATGGAAAACGAGAAGGAAAAGCTTGAAAATACATGCTTTATGTCTTCGATAATCGAGAAAAAAAAGTGTGGCTCAAGGTAATCTTTATGTCTAAACTAATACTCCCTCCGTCCTATATTGATCTTCCCACTTCCCTTTTTTTTCCGTCCTAAAATCATCTTCCCACACACTTTAAATACACATGTAATGACTAAAATACCCCTAAAAAGTTAAAACATTTATTACTCACCCACCCCATATCCAACCCACCCCTTTATCTTCATTCTTCACCGTCCACACCTTCGTTCTTACACTTCTCCGCCTCCCTTCTCCGCCTCCCTCCTCTAAGCGTTTCCCAGCGATAGGGTTTCTCCTTTCTTTTCCTCTCTCAAATCCCTGAAACTCAGATCCCTGAAACTCAAATTGCGTTTCCCAGCGATTAGGGTTTCTCCTTTCTCCTTTCTCCAATCCTCTTCCAAACGTCGGCTGGGTCATTGCCGACAGTGAGTATGAGGAAAGCGAGTTGGAGGATGAGCCCATGCAAGGATTTGGAAGTGAATTGGATGAAGACCAGTTCATTGAGGAGGAGGAGGACAGAAACGAACTGTCTGATGCTGAAATGGGCAGCCACTCCGATGCCATTGGCACAGGGGTTGGCGAGGTCCAGCGATTTCCAGCCTTGCTGTCCTACCGAGACTACAAAGTGAAGTTTTTCTTTATTTTTTTAGCCTATGCATGATTAGAAGTACATACACAGCTATGATGATTGTGGAAATTACATTGCATGTTCAAGATTTTTGTTAGGGTACATAGAGTGAGTGGTAGTCAAAGAAAACTGACTTGGGTACATATTGAGTAGTTGCCTTAATGTGAAAACAAAAAGGTCAAGGTCTTACTTTCCTACTCTTCAGTATTTACAACCTACAATTACAAAATTCAAAAAGCAAAAGATAAATGTACC
>OOIL02000537.1:38739-92518 GCA_900332095.2 Cuscuta campestris
TCCAGGAGGTATACTCTGGATTAGGGACGGTTTTATCGTTTTTGGAGATAGTTGGCGCCGGGGCTGCTTCATGACCATCAATCCATCCAAGGAGGAGATTAGCTGAAAGAGCTGTCTGGACATTGAGAGACCATGCCGGATAATTTGTTTCGGTGAGTTTTTCTGGGATTAAGTTGTGGAGACTCCGAAGTAAAAGTTTTACTCCGGAGGGTAAGGACGCCAAAGGATCCGACGGGGCTGCCATGGTGGGCGGCGGTCGGAAAAAAAAGAGAGGCTAGGTTTTTGAGAGCCTTAGCTCCGATACCATGATACAATTTGATAATAACTTGTCTTATTGAATATTGAGAGATATGGCCCTATATATAGGGAATACAAGAGTAATCAAAGTACAAGTAGGAAAGGAAAGAATAATCCTAGTAGGAAAGGAAAGAAGTATCCTAATTTAATTATACTTCCTAATAGCATTTAATGAGGGCATCCATTGAAAATCGAAGATATTTGAAAGAATCGTCATTTAAAGGGTCCCTAACTAACCATTTAAAAGTATTTACAACTCCTATTTACTCTCACACAACTACTCTCTCCCTTTCAAATACCACAAGGAATGTAGCATACAATGAAATCTTTCAGAACTTTTAATTTATTTTTTTGTCTTCACTATTAATTCTTCAATATTAGTATGTAATGATTTTAATCTTTATATTGAATTCAATTTGTTTCGTTGTTTTTATATATACTATAAATTTAATATATTATTTTTTTCACTGTCCCAAATTACTGACCGTGGATTGTATATTTCTATGAAAAGCAATACAAAGGACAAATTTTTTACGACGTGCAAACATGAAATTGGGAGAAGAGGATACCAAACATGTCAAACTCACGAATCTGCACCAACGCTCATGGCTGGTTGGTCATGTTGGATTTGCACCCAAAGTCTACTAATGGTTGTTATTTGCTAAACCCCATCTCCATGGAAAAGATCATGCTCCCTCCGTTACCGGCGCCCTTGCAAAACAGGTACTCTTGCATGCTAACTGCACCTCCCAGTGACCCTATGTGTACAGTCGCATTCTTCGAATGTTTTGGCCCACACGCCATGTGGTGTCGTCGAGGCACGAAGTCCTGGAGGGAACAAGTGTTTGACTTTCTCGATCACCCTCGACCATTTGGTGTTAGCGTTGTTTGTGGGACGAAGATTTATTGCCTTAGCAAAGACACAGACCTCCTCTCAGAGATGAGTTTTGATGATGATGATGATGATGGACTCGAAGTGAGGCCATTGTTGCCACAAGGGGAGAGGAGAACAGGATACCCTAGTGATTGTCCCCTGCTCGCGGGGAATCATGTGTGGATGTCCGGACACTTGGTGGAATCTCAAAGCGACATTCACTTGGTCAATATCTTCCGTGGCCATCGGTAGGAAAGAGTTCTCGACGTTTGGGTGTTCAAAATGGACTTCCACAAGTTGAAATGGGTAAGAGTGAGTGATTTGGGTAACCACCGGGCGTTCTTCCTCAGTGACGAGACTTCTATGTCATGCAGTACAACCATTCTTAATGGATCATCATCAGCCATAGCCATGAAGAGTAATAATAATGATAATGGCGATGAATGTGTTAAAGAGAACACAATTTACATCATCCATCCTTCAAAATTTGGAAAGACCAGTTTTTACGTGTATGATTTGGAAGAGAAGACCATCATGACACGTTTGGTTTGTCCCAATGACCAATGTTATTCCAAACATCACCCATGGACACTGGGTAATGCCCATGCCCAATTAGGCCATCTCCAATGGGATGCCCAAAGGAGATGCTCAAAGGAGAGAGAAGAGAATGTTTATAGACGCTACTATTGGAGATAAATGCTTAGAGTAGATGTTCAAAGAAAAAAGGATGTAAGAGATGCTCAATAGAGCACCGGGTGCTAGCATTCAAAATTATGTGTGCATTCTTTCTTTTTCTTTTTCTTTTTTTTTTTTGTAAAATAAGTCTTTTTTTAATAATACATTC
This sequence comes from Cuscuta campestris, assembly GCA_900332095.2. Classification (NCBI taxonomy): domain Eukaryota; kingdom Viridiplantae; phylum Streptophyta; class Magnoliopsida; order Solanales; family Convolvulaceae; genus Cuscuta; species Cuscuta campestris. The sequence continues at coordinate 40,755 of OOIL02000537.1, forward strand.
TCTTTTCAATATTTTTTTCTTTTTATTTCTTTAACGTGTAGTGATGCTACAATTCTATACCATTATTGTGTCTCTTTTTTTGGAAAAGAACCTTTACAATTTTTTAAACAAACCATTTCCAAATTTTTTTTCTTTTCATTTCTTTAACGTGTAGTGATACCATGAAAAATTTGTTTGAAGTTGTGTTTCATTTGATTGAGTTTGATCTGCACAAAAAATTGAATAAATAAATAAATACTCTATAAAAATATGACACCCTATTTTGTTTTTAGTAATACCAACATGTCTTTAATTTTTTTAATCAAAATATTTAGCAAAAAAAGTCATTAATAATATTTTTAATTATTTATATTTTTTTTCGAAAAAAATTAGTTTAATTAAAAATTTATTACTCCATATTTAACACTCCTATATATAACATAAAAATTTAAAATTAAAAAAAATAATAAAAATTATTGCTATATGTGAGTAGGATTCGTCTAAGGCATCTCAATGAGGTGTCACTACTAAAACATTTAGATGTTCAAAGAGATGCCACAATAATATTTTTAAAGTAGAGCCCACAATTGAGCATATAATGAGAGGTGTTACCACCCGTGGATGCTCTTAGTTATTCACTCATTCATAAGAGCTGATTTTGTTCAAGAAGATCATTCTACTCATTTTTTATACTAAAAATTCAGTTTTGTACCATAACAGGCATTGCTAATTCATTTAAGAAATTGAGAACCAAGGTAGCATTTGATAGGTACCCAAAGTTGTCTCCATAAGATTTAATATAGATGTAGGTAATACAGAGTTTTAGTATTATTTTAAAAGAAATGAAGATTTTACACGTCATATGAAAAGGTAAAGTTTTCGATTCTCTTCACCAACTTATAGCAACAATGGTCTCGCTTCCAGTTGACCATCTTCATCGAAAGTCATGTCCATGAGGTCGTCATGCTCTCGGCTACGGCAACAAATCCTTGCCCCCACAAAGGACATTAAAGGGAAATACGAGAGTATACATGATCACGAAAATTCGACACCTTCTCTCTCCAAGACCTCGTGCCGAGACGACATGACATGGTGTGGGTCCATGCCCTTAAAGAACACGACCGACTTTCGCGTGGCCGAGATCACCAAGAGGCGCAGTCAATCCAGTCTCCCGAATAACGACCGTTAAAACTACGTTAAACTTTATACTACTTTTCCAAAATGGTATACTTTCTAACAAGGTGTTTTCTCATATTGGTCAATTTTCGAAATAAAAATGTATTAATCATGAAAAAATATTTTAAATTTTATAGTATGACAATATAATACTTAAAATTATAAATATAATTTTATAAATTTGGAAGTAACGTTTTAGATTATTACCTTGAACCTACAAATTAGTTTGGGGTCAAGCTAGTACCTAAGATTTTAGCTTGGGGTGAAGGTAATACCTAATATGACTTGCGGAGTACTAAAAATTAGATTGATGTCTACGCTAATACCTAACGAAATCGTATTAAACTACGGTTTTAATTTTTGACATCTTAATTTAATTTTTAATTTTGCATCAAGCCCAAACCGTTTTAGCAATGATGTACCAAAAAGTAAGTTTTATTCCAACATTAGGGAGAGCTGGAGTGCATTGGGATCTAAACTTGGTGTTGCCATCATCACTGTCATCATCGCTGTCATAGAATTCATCCCAAGTCTCTTTGTTGCGATCGATTGCCATTATATAATACCAAAATGCATATTGAACCCCGAAAACAACACAATCGAGAGAGGTTGGTTCGGACAAGACGATTGCGCTCGCCCATACGCTCATAGGTCTGTTGGGCAAGTTCACTCTCTCATTGGTGAATGGGTTGACAAAGAAAATCTCATGGAACCCTCTGCAGAATAGGAGCCAACCGTTGTGGGAATGTATCAAAAACGCGTGGGAGAGCTCGGGGATGTCGATGCAGTGTGGGCCGTGGCCATAGACCGGGTGGAACAACTTCAACACCGTGCTCGTGCGAGTATCTTTGTGAACAAGCCATTGGGATGGTACAACGGGAAAAACGATGGGGTTGTGGTCTTTGGGATCCTCAAGGGAATCCCAAGTTTTGCACACTTTGTGAAAGCTTTTGGCATCATCAAGATAGAGATGTTGTAATATTTGTGTCAAAAGTTCCCTTGGAAGATTTTCCCATTCCCTAAAATGGTTCCCATCGACCCTTCTTCTTCTTCTGCTCTTTTTCCTTCCAAATCATCCATACTCCCATTATCTTCCATCTAAGAATGCCAGACGAGTGCAATGATATCTTTATAATTTGATTAAGTAATGCAAAGAAGTTAACAAATCAATAAATTAAATAAAATAAGAGCAAAAAAAAAACACTCAAATCTCAATTGATTGATCCTTCAATTCACCAGGTTTGAAAAAAGGAGTGTTGAAACACACATCGAACTTGTACGTTGCACAGATTATTCAAATAAGTGTCAGTTCCCATCCCCGAAACCCGAATTCTTTAAAACAACAACCACCACCACCTGGGTATATCTACTAGACTAGAATTTTCACAGGCACAAATCAATTGTAATGAGCTTCAGTTTTGAAACCTCCATTGTATATATGAGTTTGGATTGATAATCAAATTAATTAACAAGGGGGGGNGGGCTCACCTGGAAAGAAGAAATTGACGATGGACAACAATTGATTCTGCCTTTGCTCAGATATCCGAATGAAAGATGAACAAGCTAAGAAGGAGCTGTTGATGGGGAGATATACTCGCCCGTGCAGAAATTTACTAGTAATAGATTACCCCGCTCTAATTATTTGTTCCCAATTTTGAAACAGGCAACTTGGGTGATTTTCCTGCATGTGTAAACTCATTGCTTTATCTTCTTTTATATGTAAATTTAATATGCACTTTCTCAAATAATACTTATTGACTCAAACGGAGTAGGCTAATGCGTGTTATTCATTTAATTATTGAACGGAGTTGCCTACTCCGTTTACCTATTTGTTCCAAATTTGTTTCCACTTTATTCTTCCAAATGGAGTGTCTTGCTTGTTCCAAATTCTTTTGTTCCAATTTTTTTGTTCGAATTTTTTTTCTTCAAATGTTTTGTTCCAATTACAATTTTCTTATTGGTTGTTTTTTGTTTCAATTTTTTTTGCTTTTTAAACCTTTCTATCTTTTTTTAAAAATATTTTAATATTACTCCGTCCCCAATTTTATTACAAATTATGGGTTACGGAGTAAAATTTTCTACTTTTTGAAATCATTTTATTTACAAGTTGGTATATCAATAAGATATAAAAATTACATATTAAAAAACTACATCAAAAGTTCTACAAAACAAGAGGTGACAAGAATATTTTATTTTATCAAAATACTTAATGAAATCACGTAAACAAATACAGAGTAAAAGTTATCGAGAGGAGATAGAAAACAATTGTAATCTATTTAAGAACGGAGGAAGTATTATAATTTTTAGTTTCTGAAAGAAATCGATTAATTTTTGTTACTTAGAAATTATTTATAATAAAATAATTATAGTGAGTTTGACTTTATAGTCAGCATCTTCTGGAATTTTTTGACATATCAGGATACTTATGAGTTCACTTGTTAACAATTTGTCGTCCTTGCCTCTTGTGTAATCTGGTCTGCATTATAATACATGGTCATATACATTACCAAAAAAATATAGTAATTTGCACATGTACACTGCCACATTACAACATGGCCAAGTCACATTACCACAGTGCAAAATTCTATTTCGGGAAAAACAATATGAAAGTCTTATTTTTGTATTTTTTTCTATGTTTTAGTTCTATTTAGGATGATTTCTATAAAATGTATTAAAGAAAAGGAAAATACTAAAGATAATGGCTACCGGTAAATTGTTTACATACATTACTGAAATAAACAAGTAAAGTTTACATATATTTATATAAACAAAGTTTTACATATATTGGTCATTTACTCAATTATACTACCTCTGTCCCGCTATATTCGTCCAATTTTGACTCTTGGAACTGTTCATCTAAGCATTTTAACTCATCAAATTTTCTTAATGTGTAAGCCTAAATATAGTCATGTATGATCTTGTTTGATTTGTCTTAACATATAAGACAATTTAAATATATTCATATTCATGGAAAATATTCATATTCGTATTCGTTAAGATGGAGTGATATTCGAATTCGAATTCGGTTCGAATATTTTTTTAAGATTCGTATTCGGTTCGTTTAATATGTTAAACATATTCGGTTCGTTTAAATATTCGATTCGTTTAAATATATTCGGTTCGTTTAAAATTATTCAGTTCATTTAGATTTTAAAATATTTTATAATCATTATATACATATATATATATATAATTTATATAATTTATATAATTAGATTTATGTTCCGAATATATTTGTCAAACTCACGAATCGAATACCCTTGATTCATATTCGTATTCAATAAGGATTCGAATATTTATTTAGATTCGTATTCGTATTCGGATTTGAAAAAATCGAATACGAATCACCTTAAACGAATACGAATTACGAATCAAACAAAAAATTATGCAGATTTATTTTGTCATTTCCCAAATAAAACCACCCGGAGTAGGCTAATCCGTTTTGTTGGTTTATTATTTATTCAAATGGATTAGCCTACTCCGTTTTTCTGATTTAATTGCCAAACCGATTTGGCTAATCCGTTCAAGTGTTTATTTTTTTGTTGCTTTACTTGTTTTGCTTCTCGGTTCCACAATTGCATTTTTTTGTCTGGCTAATTCATTCCACTACTTTCTTTCACTTTTTTGTTCCAATTTTTATTAGCTTAAAATTTTTTTGTTCAAGTAATTTTTGTCACTTATAAATAAATTATACTCTATATGTCCTCCAGTTTTTTTCCAATTTCATTTTTTACACATTATCCAATACACTTTTTTAATCTAAAATATACTATAATATAATTTAAAAATAAAATTACTGTTTATTGACTTTAAGTGAACTTTATACAACATAAGTAAAAGAAGAAGAAAAAATATAATAAATTTATTGCTAGAATACATATAATTTATTCCTAAAAGGAAGATTACAAAACACAATCCATGAAAAATTTATTTTGTGAAATTAATAATACATAAACTCAGACATAAATGAAATAAATAACATATCTATTTCTTGTTGCGATGTCTCCGTGGTCAATAGTCCATATTATAACAGAAATTATTGACATATCTATTTATTTCATTTTTCCTAATATGTTTCCACCATTCATAGGAAAATTATATCGAGATTGCTATCATACATATTGATGGCGATAAACCACCGAGAGTATGAAATAATATAATTTTTAGAGAGAGAGAATGCAAAGTAGGAGTATATTGATTTACCCGTTTCATTTTTTGCACATCTCATAAAACATTCTTATGCATATCTAAAATTTCTAAAATTTACCATATTTACCCTTTATTGCAGGTAGAAGTTGTTTTAAATATTTTTTGGCATTTGAGATGAGATAAAATTGTTTTATGATATGCGCAAAAAATGAAATGGATAGATCTTTTTGGAATGGAGGAAATAATTTAGAGTATATTTTTTTAAATTAAAATAAATGTGTTAAAAAAGTTAAAGTGAAAAAAGAAAATAAAAAAATTCAATGTATTAAAAACTAAAAGACATAAAGATCACTAAAAAAAACATAAAGAAAACTAAAAACACTAAATAAAAAAGGAGATAAAAACTAAAGAGAGAAAGGAGATAAGAAGAAGAGAGCAAACGGATTACTTTACTCCGTAAGCTTTGTCTTTTAACTAGACTCGTACCCGTGCGTTGCACGGACAAATTATTGACTAAAGAATCATCGAACATTTTGAAGAAGGGAAATGATTAAAATACTTAAAGATAGAAATCATCAATTTTACAGATGAAGCATCATAGATGTTCGAAATCAGAAGTGGCACCACATTGTCAATGATACATAACGTCACTCGAATCATGCTTTTTAAGAATGAAAGATTAATACAAATAAAGTATCATTAACGTACAGTTAATAATAAATCAAAATGCATGAGTTTTTTAGTAGTGTGTGTACGTGCACAAATGCGAATTGTTCTTGAGTTTTATACTTTTATTAATTATCATTTTGTGAAAATTGTACATACTCATATATATAATGCTCTTTGTAATTTAAGAATTTATCTTAAAGCACTTACGTGATATTCTTTTAGATTCTAGTCATTAAATTACGGAGTATAAGGTAACATTTTCTAGCGATTTCAAATTTATTTCAACTCAGTGTTTTTGGATATGAAATATTATTGTGGAAATGAAGAAAGTTTATTTATGTGAAAAAGTGAGTGACAAAACTATTACTCATTTGAATTCTCTCACAAAACTGTGATTAGAAAGAGAAATAGTGTGAGATAACATTTAAAAAAAATGAAATGCAATTTTCTTTACTAAAAATATGAAATTTTAAAGAATAATATTTTTATCAATACTTCATTTTTCAAACTCTTTTAATTTTCTTAAACTTTTATAAATCTTTTTCCACTTCTTTCTAAATTTTTAAAAATTTGATGTTATACAAAAAAAATATTCATCCCAACATAAACTTTTTCAGTGAAGTATGGAAAGGAAATTATAAAACCACAGGCTACTTATTTTACTATTTAAGTTCTCAGTAAATTGTACAAAAAACCTTTAAATTGAGGTGTTACTATACGCATGAGTATTGTTTTTAGATTCAATACTCATTTCAGCCAACTCAACCTACCAGCCCTGTCCTTCCGCCTAACCCAATAAAAACTCGACACATTTATACTCTTTTACCTGCCCATGGTAAAAAAAATAATTTGAATACTTATGAATGATTTTAGAATAAAAAAATAATGGAAATAATACTATAATACTCCATGAGTTCTAAAATTGATTGCAATCTTTTTTCTCTCCTCTCGATAACATTTGTTTATTTATGTATTTTCGTTGATTATTTAATAAAATAAAATATTTTTGTTACTTCTTATTTTTTAGAACTTTTGATGTACTTTTTAAATATATATTTTTTATTGATGTAAAAAATTTGTAAATAAAGTGATTTCAAAAAATTCATCGTTTTACCTTGTAAATCTCAATTTGTAATCAAATTTAGGTAGAGAGATTATTAAAGTTTGGAAACGTCTTACAATATTATTTGTATGATCTAGTAATTGTTTTTCATCACGAATTTAGTATTTTAAAACCTCACGAATTAAATTTATTGAATCAAATTTATTACTATTACCGTCTCAAGTTAAGTTGACTGTTTATCATTTATATTATCAAACTTTAATCATGTTTTTACTCATTTTTGTTATTTGTTTGATATAGTAAAATAAGTTTAATAAAATATTGTAATCAAATAAACAACTTAAATTAGTAAGAGCTTCATAATGGGTGGAATATAAAGGATTAGATAAACGGTGCTAACCTAACCGGATGAGCCCATCTACCCCGCTCCCAATTATCGCCATTCCTCAATCCCATTCTCTATCGTTTGCGCCGCTCTTATCTCTTAAGAGTGTGGTGTCTCTTTTCTCCTAGCGTCGATCTAGAAGTCATGTTCTTTGATCTGATATTGGATGAGATGTAGAGATGGTGGTCGTCTCCAAGAAGGTCGTCTATCGACTGGCTAGATGTTCACGCCGTTTGTCTCTGGTAATCCTTTCTCTCGGATCCGGGAGGATTTAACATAGAAAATCTTTTTATTTTCTAGTAGATTCATGAAGACAATCATTTGAACTATTTTCTCAAATGAATCGAATTTTTAACTTTGGGCTAAAATATAAGATTGAGTCTTAAAGTGCTCAGATCTTAAAAAAATTAGACATCAAAATATAACGCTTGAATCTGAATGTTTTTTTGCCTTCTACGGAGATGTTAGGACATCAATATGAATCTACCATATATCTTATTATGATTTAATAGAAATTTCTTTAAAGTCTTTAAAACGCATTTATTGTTTGGAAGGTATTTTTGTTCTAAAGGATTGCACTTTGCTTGTGTTTTAGTTCTTTTTATTCCATCTTGATATTCTTTTTTCAATCTACTGGGGTATTTTTCACATGCATAGCACATTTTCCCTAAAAAAGTTTAAATTATAAAATTGGTATAGATTTGTTTGAGAATGGAAATTAAATTAGCAGATCAAATATTAAAAATATTCACAGTAAAGGTAATGACTCCTTATTTCAATTCATGAACTGTTTGCATGGCTTAACTCAGACTTTTATCCTTTTTGCCTGACTTAAAGGCAATGACTCTTAATCTTATTTTTTATTTTGAATCCTTGTGATGAAGTCATATCCAATGCCCTTTTGAATATGTTAGGAAACATGTAGCTATTAATATTTTCTGGAACAAATCTTTTTGCCTCAGGGTTTGGCTCAATTAGTGTCCCCAACTTTAATGTAATTGTAAATGTTTTTTAATTTGGGTTCAAGAGTGGCTTTCTTTCAATGCTTTTAAGTTTAACACATCAAAAAGTTCATTATAGACCTCTTATATGCCCGTACATAATGGCCCATCTGCATATGTGTGCATTGCAAATGTATGCATTAGTTGAACTAATCGGCACGCTTCATTATGTATGCTTTGATCTTTCAAAAATACTCTCTTATGCTTTCCTCTTCTTATTTGAATGTTTTTGCTCAAACTGTTTCTAAGATTTAAGTAAAAAATCCTCTTTCAAACCTTTTGAATGATAAACTTATACTCCGGGGCATGATTTTGTCAAACTACCTTCATGGATGATTTTGTTCTTCACTGCAATGCTACAAACTTTTATTGCATGAAATATTGTTGAATGTATTTTTCGGGCTGATTTTACTACTACAATTTAAGTATTTGCAAAGATTATTAAAGATATTAATATGGTTTCAAGGTGGAGATAAGTACCTGAAGGGCGGAGGCAAGACTGGAAAGTACCCAAGATGTACTTCGTATTTATACTGTGTTCTGGTGTAAGCAGATATTTTTAAAAAATTGGTGAATCAAGTTAATTATTCATAGTAATAATGATAAAAGATTTGCAAGATCTTCACTTTTTGTATTTAAATGATACATTTGGTGCAAAAAAAGAGATTTGTAAGATCGTCACTTTTACCATAGCAAAAAAGATTTGTAGAATCACCTTAATAAATGCTGATTTGAGATAAAGGGTAACTTACTTTATGGTGTGTGGCTCCATGCAACACACATACCCATAAAGTAGTAAGTTTACACTTACCCATAAAGTGTTCGTTTAAGCACATTAAATGCTTGGATTGTGTAAATCTAACCATTAAATTGATTAGATGGAAAGCATAGATGAAAAGCATTATTATTTCACTTTATGGAGCCACGCACAGCCGCCAACCGCAACCCAATAAAGTTGGTCCGCAGCCCCGTAAAATTGTCAGTCGCATGCCCAAGAGAGGATGACTAAATTCGGCCCAATATTAGCAGCTCAGCCCGGCCCAAAGGATGGAGGAGAAAATGGAGGGAACACTATTCATAAGGTCCTCTTACCATTGTATATAGGAGGATTGGTAAGCTTTGTTTTTTACGAGCAATTGGTAAGACGAAGTAGGCTAATCCGTCTGAGGTTTTTTTTAAAAAAAATAAAGTGAAATGGATTAGGCTACTCCGTTTCATTTAAAATTTTTAAGTTGAAACGGAGTAGCCAAATCCGTCATGCACTGCCAGGAAAAAAATGTCTGACTTACACTGTCCAGAATGAATATTTTTTTTGGTACATATGTTGGTAAATTACTCGGCAACTTCCTATCTCACTTGTGACGTCTTATCTAACCATATCGTTTAGTTTTAATATTTTTAGAATTAATTTACACCGTTAAAATTTTAGAAAAAATACAAACGCTAATTGAATACGCTCTTTCCAAACAATGTCTATATATAACTTGGAAAAGGCATCATGATTATATTACGGATGACAATTGTCCGTGAATTTGTATAAGATATTACTGCGGCATGCGTGTCCGAGTTGTGAATTTGAGTAAGATACAATTTGCAATTTTTGGTTTGGTTAGAAAAACATCACGATTATATTACGGATAACAATCGTCTGGAAAAAAATACAAATTTACACTAGCTCTCATAGCTTGTTAGTCATGTTGGATTTGCACCCAAAATCTACTACTATTACTAGGGGTGTTCAAGAATATTCGATCCGAAGAATCCGTCTATTATTCGGTTCGACCTGATCTGAAAAATAAAGGTTTTATTTTAATTAATGACGAATGACAAACTATCATATACTTCATTTGTCTCAAACTTTGTTAGCTTATTCGTGTATAATATACGTATTTTATACCCATACGTATGATACACTAATTATACTCTCGAATATGAATTTTTCATGTGATGAATGTATAATACACGTATTTTTGACCCCAAACGTATTTACCAATTTTATACATATTATATTGTAAAATCCTTAGGGTCAAATTAAATTTCAAATTAGATCAATTTACTTGATTGTCTTTTTGAAAAAAATACAAATCTTTACAATTTAGCGACTCAATAATGGTAAAAGTATTAAAACTCAGATCGTATTTTAAGTCATCCACCAACATTCCTTGTTAATTAAATGTCACACACACTCCACTTGTCTCCTCGACTTCATCAGACTGGAAGTCCAACACTACACCAGCTCTAGCGAATAGTGGACAACAACATTTTCTCTATTTGTTTAGATTTTAAAATGTTATCAAATTTTTATATTTACTACTTAAGATTGAATATCTATCCACGTTTCGAAATATAAATTTAATTTCATTTGTATGATCTGAATTCTAAATATCTTAGTTTGTAACTATATTTTTCATTCTGTAAAAAAATATATAAAGTTAATTTAATTTTACTCAACTTTAAATTATGTAAAAACATTATTTTGTGAGTTCATATCTAAATTATAAAGAGACTTTATAATTTAATTATATAAATAGTAAATATGTAACTTAAATTAAAACAAATAAATTAAAGGAAAAATTACCCAAAATAATCTCAACTTTACCCGGTCTTTCAAAAATAATCTCACCTTTCACTGTGATGCATAATAATCCCAACTTTATTGAAATTTGCCAGTTTTGGGTCGCCGTTAAATTTCTAACGGAGGGTTAACGGAAATGCCCGTTTTAGACAACAAAATGAAAGTTGGGATTATTTTTGATGAATTTTTGTTTTTTAATTTTTTTTGAAATTTTTATTTAAATTTTTTGAATTACTTTCAACCTCCATTTCTTTTTCTTTTTTAAAGATTATTCTATGGAATCTTTTTTTATCTATATTTTTTATTACTTTTACTCTAAAATAACTAAAACCACACAAAATTAATCAAATAAATAATGTAATCAATAGAAATTAAATAGAAACTGGTAAGAAATAAAATAAATATATACGGAGTGGTGGGTTTTAATATTTTACACATTATACGGGGTCTTAATGTACTACTTATTTTTTAAAAGAACAAGCCGTCCGGTAAAGTTGGAATTATTTTAGATAATTTTTTCTAAAAAATAAGAAGTGATATGTTAATACTTTGTATAATGCGTAAAATATTAAAACCCACCTGTATATTTTTATTTTACTTTTACCAATTTCAAGTTAGTTTCCATTGATTACCTTATTTATTTTATTATTTTTGTATCATTTTAGTTACATATCTCATTTTTTTCATTTTTATATCTATTATTTTTATTTTTTAAACTAAGACTAATCTTTAAAAAAAGAAAAAGAAATGATGATGAAGGTAGAAAGTAATTAAAAAAATTAAAAGAAAAATTTAAAAAAAAATAAAAAAAAATGAAAATTCATCAAAAATAATCCCAACTTTCATTTTGTTGCCTAAAACGGGCATTTCCGTTAACCCTCCGTTAGAAACTTAACGGCGACCCAAAACTGGCAAATTTCCGTAAAGTTGGGATTATTATGCATCACAGTAAAAGGTGAGATTATTTTTAAAAGACCGGTCGGATTATTTTGGGTAATTTTTCCTAAATTAAAAAACAAAAGCTATTTCAGGGACTAGCCAAAGCTTGTGTTTTTTTGCTAAGCAATTCTCTCGGCTCTGAGAGAGAGAGAGGAGGAGGAGGTCGGAGATTTCAGCGGCTTGCGGCGATGGGGACTCGGGAGGTTTACGAAGAGCGGCTGAGAACGGGGAATCTTTATCACGATCCGACTATCAATCCTGGCCTCGGTTCTGCTCGCTGTCCTCGCTGTTTGTCTCTCTTAAACCCCTCCTCTGTATGTTCCCTCACTTCTTCTTCTTCTTCTTCTTCTTCTTCTTCTTCTTCTTCTTTCTGTTCACTTATGCGCGATTCTTAATTACAAGTTAATTTTCGTATTAGAAGCGTTTGATGAATATCCTCTTAGATTATAAACTGTTTTTGTGAACGGCTTCATTGAATTCATATGATGTGGGGTGCAGGATAACGAGGAATGGGCGATCACACCGGTTCTACACGACTTCACTGTTGTGGTAGGCCATTTTCTTCCTCTCTGTTCGTAGATTGGGATGTATTTTTTATGTATTGGAGCTTAATTCACCCAGCCTAATTATTATGTGATTTTTTTTTTAATTTTCACTTTGTGTTTCTGGGAATATCTGTAAATTGTATCATAGCCATCTATTATAGAGTATTGAATACTTCTCCATGTTCTTGATGTGAATGGATTGAGACGGAAATTCATCTAAGACTTGTAGGTGTTTATTTGATATGCTCTGTACTTGTTCAATCTAGGCAAATTACTTAGTCTGATACTGACCCATATCATTGAAAAAATACTCCGTAATTCGTATAGCAATTAAATACGAGTAAAATTTTCTGATGATTTGTTGCATTTTTTGAATAATATGGCTGCTAAACCTTTATCACAGTTATGTCTTATAATCCAGATGACATAAGACACCAGAGATTGGAAAAGGGAATAAAATTACTGATAAATGGACAATGAGCTGGGCCAAGAAAATGGTTGTAAAATATCTATTACTCATTTCTTTTTAGTAGAATAAAACGTTCCCGAGAAAATTTATATAAAAAAAACTTTTAAGATTGGCATATGAGCTTGCTAAGTTCTACTAGTGACCTGGGTGTGTCAAATTGAGGAAGAAGGAGAGGTTGGACTAGCATACATGTTCCATGTGAAAATTGTGAATTGAGAATGTCAATGCTAAAACCTATTATCTATGGCCTGACCTAGTTCATTATGATGCTACACTTAGGAGGGCCTAGAAAATGTCATTTCACTTCAATTCCATATTATGATCATTTTAGAACTTTTGGTTCCATGTTTTTCTTTTATCAGACTTTATTGTGTTTATTTTTTTGTTTTTATATCTCATATATTCTTTCAATAGGCTGGCTCTGTAATGGGTGGAATGCTTAGCACAGTCTATGGCTTGAACACAGGCATGATTACAATTTGCAGTCATCCATTGCCTTCCTCTCCTCTATTTGTTTCTTTTGAGTCATGTTCATATTAAAATTCAGTTGAACAACTATATTTCAGGTATCCCTTTTGTTCAGAAGTGTGTTAAGGGACCAAAGTGGCTTCCTTTTGTCATAGGGGTACTCATAATGCTGTTTTGTGCTTCATTCTATCATGAGCTTGCTTTGTTGGCATATAGTTTAATGCTGCTTCATTTGTCTATGTCAACTGAATTTAACGTCTTTTCTTTTTTGCTTTTCCTTATGGAATTTTCTATGCAGGTTCCCCCACTTCTGATGTTCTCTGCAGCTAGTGCAGCATTTGGTGGTATGCTTCCTCCTTATTAGATATCCAAACTACTTTTTTAGAACTTTTTGGAGTGCAGCAGCTTTATGCTAGCATTTTTTGTTTAAATCTAAGGCTTGCTTGAGTGCTGCGTTGTAGCATTAGTCGTTAGGGCTTAGGACTCTCCAGTTCCACTCTTTACAATTTGTACTACAAGCTATCTTGGAGTAGAGGCAATTTTGGATACATTTTCTTTCACCTGAACTCTTGATGTAAACACCTTTTCACTTTTCAGAAGGGTCTGGTGTTTTTTTTGTAAAAAATTACTCCCTCCGTCCGAAAATAAAGTTTACGTTTCTCCTTTTTCTCCGTCCGAAAATAAAGTTTACATTTCTAATTTTAACCCATACTCTTCCAAAAATACCCTTCTCTACCATTTCAATATCTCTCTCCCTCTCCCCTTCCTCCTCTCCTTCCTTCGTTCCCCTTCTCTTCTTTTTCTTTCTCCCATCCGCCAGATCTATACCTTTTCAATCCTCTCTCCCCGTCCATCCTCTTCTTCTTCTTGCTTTTCATTCTTCTTTTCTTTCTCCCGACCTTCATCTGTTTTTCCCCTCCCCCCTACCCGCATCTTACGATTTCGCGAATCAGATAATCCTCCGGTGGGACTCCACTGCGTCTGAAGAGAGAAGATGATCTTCGGCGGTGACCGGAAAGAGGCCGACCTGTACTTGCGTGCCGTCGATGAAATCCAGCAGTCAATGGAGTCGGCCACGCTCTCCGATGACCGGAGCAAGGCCAACTACTCGATCCAGATTGCCAAATCAAAGCTTTTGCTTCTCGAATTGGTGGTGAGGACGGACGATTGAGGACGAGATGTGGGTGGCGGTTTTGGGTGATGAGGAATGATTTGAGGGGGGAGAGGAAACTTCCAGGTTTCTTCAATAGGGTTCTCCGATTTTGAGCAGTCGGTTAGGAGGAGATTGGAAAGGGGCATTTTTGGTCATTTCACATGGTTAGTCAACCTCCCTTAAAAATGACCAAAAGTCAAAACGTAAACTTTAATACCGGACGGAGGGAGTATACAACAAAACCTCTAAAATCTCATAGAGTGGAGTTTGGAGAGGGTACTTTGCTCTTAGTTGGAAAGTAGATAGATTCTTTCTGTGAGAACCCCAGCTCAAAATAAAAGGTTGCAGAAGAAGAAAAAAACATGTAAAAGAAAAAAAAATCTGCGAGAGTAATTTCTACACAATGGTATAGACCTCCAGGAGCTCATATCTAAGATATATCTTCGATTAACTATTGAACTCGTAAATCATGTCTAATCACATTGCCCCAACTCTCTTTATGCCTTTTGGTGTATTTCCTCACGCGCCCCTATGTCCATCCCCTCACACTTCCTCACTGGAGCATCCGTACTTATCTTTAATGGCGACAACCTGTCTCGGTCTTGCTTCACACATCTTATACACCACAGAAACCACTCGCACCACCTGAATATCTTCGTTCCAGACCTGTCCATCCTTGTATGACATCACATCCATCTCAGCATCCTGATTCCTTATACTCTAAGCCTTTGAATGCGTGTGTTCTTTATCGCCACTCACTGTGCTCCATATAATATAGTCGGTCCGACCATTGTTCGATAGAACTTTTCTTTTACTTTCGTTGATATCCTCTTGTTGCATAGTTCACTGGAAGCAAGGTTCCACTTCATCTAAACCGCTCCAATGTGGTGAAAAACATTCCATCGATCTTATTAGCCCGAATGATAGATCCAACTTCCAAGGGTACTGAATACGTATCAATCTGCACTTCTACTTCTAACTCAGTTGTCAAACCATTGAAGCAACATTCCACGTATTCAGTCTTAGTCGTACTTAATCTGACTTTTGGATTCCTAGGTCTGTCTCCACACTTCCAACCTAACATTTAGTCCCTCACGTGTCTCGTCAATCAAAATAATGTCGTCCGCAAATAGCATGTCCTCAAGCAGGTAAAACATCCACCACGGCACCACGAAGGAAAACATGAAAGGACTAAAGACAGACCTTTGATGTAGTAAAACACTGCATATTTATTTCCCTACAAATATTTAGACTTATTATATGCGGCCATTCTCTAAGTTTTTTTAAAATATATTTTTTATACTGGAGTGCTCGAATCTATATTTTTTATAGCGAAGTAAGAGTTAGTCAAAGAAACTTTCGACGCTCATCATAGGTCTTCCCGAAACAACGGCTCTATGTTTTAAACATAGGGTACCGGTGGTGCTTGAGCGAGGAGTCTTTGGAAATAGCCTCTCTACTTTCAAGTAGGGGTAAGGTCTGCTTACACTCACCCTCCCCAAAGCCTACTTGTGTGGGGTTCAACTAGGTTGTTGTAATGCTTGAATCTGCTGAGTTTTCGTATTAATTCTCTGCTTATATCTCTTTTGTTCTAATTTTGAGTACCTGTATTGCAGGTTATGTTCTTCCAAACTTTACACAGCTCACAGTAACGTCATATTATGCTGCGTCAAGTGCATCGCATCATGGCATTTCATTGCTCACGAGGCACGTTGAAGACTCACACACTGCACCCGCGCAACGGGAAAAACTCGGCTGATTAACTACTACAGGTGCACAAAGTGAGACCCCACTTTCCATTTTTGTACCAAATTTGGCGTGTATATTTGAGTCTAGTTTTATGATTTCGAGTAACTTTTTGTTTTGTAGAAATTTTGATGTAGTTCTTAAATATAAATTCTATACTGTTGTTTAAATGAATGAAAAATGACTTTCACAAAAATAAATTTTCTTTGTGTGTCATGTCATATACATTTAAAGACAAAGGGAGTACTTGTAATAAGTATGTAGGTCATGTTTAGGAGACAACATGTTGAGCAATATGTTCACTTTTAACACTTAGGTGAAGAGCATGTCCGACAAGTCAAAAATTGTAATTGTTTTGTTTGACAGAAAACACTTGAGAACATTTTGGTGTTGAAATGCTTTTTTTTCAAAAGTGTTACGCTTAATTACCAACATTTTATAAAACAATTTTTATCATAAAACTGTAAGTACATGAATTTTATACTCGAAACTGCTTGCTAAATAGAAAGAAAATGCTCCCTCCATTCCTCTTGGTTCTTCCAATATTGACTTGTGTGGTCTCCAATGCAACATTTTGTCCATTGATATCTTTATTTATATATAGATATATAATATAAACACATGATATTTCAAATCTATATTTCAAGATAAACATACTGATATTAAATTTAAGTCACAATTTCATGTATGTTTTTGCAATTTGTGGTCCAAGTTTCAAAACGTTGAATGTGCAAGTTAAAATTGGAAGACCGAGAGGGACAGAGGGAGTACTCAAGACATGAACTTAAGGTTCATCAATCACATTAAAGTTACAAATTGAGAGTTTCTTTGGATGTCATCTCTATGCAATCTAAAATGGACAAATCTTAAAGTTCTAATATCACTTTTAAGATTTTAGATGTAAATTTTCTAAAATATACTAATGTAGTTTTGTTTGAAGGATTGTTCTTTTTCTCATATTGATTGGTGAGTTTTAATTGTTTTTGTGGGTTGAGCTACTAAATTATATTAGCATTGAGTTCTCGATAGATTTGACTATTTGAGCTCTCACAAAGCCGTTGGGAGCGAGACACTTGTAATTGGTCCAAAAAGAGAGTTCATATTAGAGCCTAGAGGATTGAAGATTTATTAATTTTATCTGTTTTATACAGTGACTCGAATTCAGGATCTTCCACAAAAGATTAATCTTTAGTGTGAGAGATTATCATTTATACTATAAGGGGCTGTTTGTTTCAGCCTCTTAATGGTTCAGATGTCTGAATGGTTCATGGTTCAGACTGTTGGTTTCAGCCTCTTAATGGTTCAGATGGCTGAATGGTTAAGAGATTTGCCTCTGAATGGTTAATTATTATACAGAGTCTGAATGGTTAAGACCTCTTATCTGAATTGATCAGACATTTGCCTCTGAATAGTTAAGCAATATACTAGCTCTTAATGGTTCAGACCTCTTACTGGTTCAGCACTTACATATTCAGAAGTTGCCAAACAGCCCCTAACTCTCTTAAAATTTTGGAAGGGTGAACGTTTTATTCTAGTTATCCGCACGAATTAGTGTACGATGTTTGCTCTTACACACAACTCGAACTCAAGGCTTTCTGCAAGGGAAGTGGCCATTTGGAAAATTTATTGGGCATCTTAGGTTGAAATGTTTTCAACAATCTCTTTTATTAGTCAGAGTTAACATAGTTTCATGTCAACATATTTTGATACATATTTTATCCTAAAAAACAAATCTATGATGTACTAATGTGCTAGACAACTAATTACTCACTCTGTCCCGGAAAACATGAGAGTTTTGATTTTGAAAAGGGATTTAATGGAAGTGTATTTTGGTATTGAATTTTCAAAAATGTTCTTTGATGTGATAAGTAAAAGTATGATTTGATGGATAGATTATTAGTAAAAAGATATGATATGATATGCAGGGTGTAAAAAAGTAAGGGGTAAAAGTGACTTTTTAATAAAAACGAGAAGTATTTTTTGGGACGAATGAAAAAAAGGAGAATGATTTTCAAGGACGGAGGGAGTATAATCTAAGGAGTCTTTTAGTGACTCACTTTTTAACAAAGTTTCTTTTCGAGCATTGCTCTGACAATCAAGAAGTAGCGAAGCTATAACACTTTAGTGCAATCCTCCATTGCATGATTCCAAAGTTGAAATTCTCAATTACACTTTCCCAATGTAAAAATCCTTCTTGTGTTATTTTTTTTGTCAAACAGTGATTTCTCTGTACTTATAAGCTCGTCAAATATCTTATTAAGAACTTTTAAAATTTTATTTCATTATACTAATGTGTAATACAAATTTAGAATAAATGAAACTCAAAATTTGTCTAGTTTGAGTCATAAAAGCCAAATTGGATGCATTGAGACGAAGATAGTAAACAATAACAGAGTATTTAAATTGAAACAAAGAAAATAACTGTAAAGAAATTATTACTCTCTTTATTTCTAAAAGATAGTCACAGTTTAATTTTTTTGGTCAAACTGTGGTACCTTTTGAACACGAATTATGAAAAAATAATATTTAAATTAAGTTTAATTTCAAAATATAGTTTTAAAATATTAAATTTTTATACTATTTCATTATTTTATATTATATTTAATTTATAATCAAAAGGTTCTACAACTTAACCAAAAAATTAAATTATAGCAATATTTTAAAGATGAAAGAGTATGACAGAGGTACCACCACGCATCAGACCAAGAAATTAAAAACTTATCAAAATCAAGTGGTGACTAGTGAATGTTGATACTCCTTCCGTCCCAGAAAAAATGTCATGGTTACTATTCTGGTCTCTCGATAACTTTTTTTTGTTTACTCGTTTTGGTTGGCCATTTGATAAAATAAAATATTCTTGTCGCATCTTATTTTGTAGAACTTTTCATGTACTTTTTAAAAAAGATGATATTTTGCACGTTGTTCGAAATGTTGCAAATAATTTGAAACGGAGGGAGTATTAAAAAAAAGTCCAGTTGGGAGTATTAAATACGAATAAAGTTACTCACACTTTACAGTTGTATACTTACCATTCACCAAACCAAAAGCCTATGATGATGCGCCCAGTTAAAAAATAAAGTGAACGTTTTTTGTCGAGGACATTTTGGTCACACTGCAAAACGCCAAATAAAATACACGTGTCACACCAAAAACGAGTCCACGCAATTGTATTGACCAAATGTGGCGCCAAATTAGGCGCCTTTGTTTTTTCTCTCCGCTTTCGCCTTCCCCAGCCCTCAGTACAGTCCGTCAACCGCACGCGCCGAGCCCGCGCGAGGAGCGTGGCCGAAACGCGGATGGGAGAGCGTGAGATATGACCGTTGCTTTGCAGAGCCCACGGCATTTGGGCTTTTAAAACGGTTCAACCCACTGGAAAACCCTAAAACCGCCTTTTGTTCTCATCTTGAAGTAACCCGAAAGGCCCGCGATGTTTGGCGTAATTACGTGAGTGCCACTCTTCGCTTCCCCTATATAACTCGTGTATCAGTTAGTCTGAAGTTTGCCGAATTCTCCAGCCGAACGGCGCTGTAAAATTCTCTCTCCTCTTTCTGAATCTGAGATTTTATTTAATTTAAATGATTAAATAAATTAAATTTCTATTTTCTTTTTTGGTTTTAATTTTCCCAGATTCTCTTTTCTCCTGGTAAAATCAATCAATGGCCTCGTCTTCTTCTAGAAGCAAATCGAACGTTTCAGGATTCAGCCATCAATTCCAGCGATCAGTTTCGCCGTCCGATCGGTTCTGTTCATCGTCGATATCATCGCCGTCGTCGGCCTTCGCGGCCCGACGATCCGGTGGTGTAATGGATCGCTCCGCGTCCCCGACCCGGGTGAATCTCCGCCGATCCGTCTCGCCGTCGCCGTCCGTCCGATTCTACACATCCTCCGACCGTTCGATTGTGGTGACTCCCAGACAGCAGCGGCAGAACAGCCGCCGCACGTTCCCGCCGAATCAGAAGAAGACGTGCATGTGTTCTCCGACGACTCATCCCGGATCGTTCCGGTGCAGCCTTCACAAGGGAACGCAATTCGCGGGCCACCAGCAGACGCAGTACCTGTCGAGCCAGTTGAACATGCGGCGGTCGGCGATGAAGAATTCTCTGGTGAGGATCGGCACCGTGGAGGGTGATTTGGTGAAGCGAGCCCTCGCCGCCCTAATTCGGCCGTCGTCGCACAGCCTCCGCCGCCGTACCGACTTCCAGCCGCGGCCTAGTCGGTTGTCAATCATGTCCAAATCCGATGACTCGTGAGGCGGTTGAACGTTCTCCGCGAAGTACAGTTACGGCGGAGGTTTTACACCGCCGGCTCGCGCGGCTCTATAATTTGCGCCGTCTCAGGCGAGGGAACCCATCCCCTGTTTTCCAGACCACGGTGCCTAAGGGTACACGTGATTTCAAATTTAGCCTAGGGAAAAAAGTATATTTACATGTTTACCCACTGCAGTTTATTGAGACTTTGTTGAGGTGCCATAAATCCATAATGGTTTTGATTGGAATTTTAAAAAAAACTAATCGTAATCATTTGAAGTAATTAGAGGTGGATTTATTTTTCACCCAATTTCAGAATATATAAAATAATATTTATAGCAAAGTTCCCATGACATTAAGAATCGATTACATGAGATGACTCGGGAGTATTTCTAGGTTTTTCGTTCGTAAAATTGACGGTACCTCTCAATTCCACCTTGCCCGACCCAAAAACCCCTTCCATTCCCTTCAATTGTACTTCACAAGTTGATTTTGAAGTCAAATTTTAACTCCAAAATCTAAATCAAGTTGTGGGATGTAATTGAAGGAGGTAGGAGAGTGTGTTTTGGTTTGGAGCGGGGTAGAGAGGGTTACCGGGGGTTAGGGAGGGTAGGAATCATTAATTTTACGAACGAGACACCAATGTGCTCTTGGGTCATTTCATGACATTGAAAAGTTATTTGGAAACATAATAAATAGAATAATTTAATGTGGAGGATACCAAAAAGTGTAAATGTGCTAATAGCATTGACAAGGGTATTTTGTGAACACTAATTAAATATGGAGTAATGTATTGTAGGTAGAGGGGGTAAAGGAGTGTGGAAAATGTTCAAACAATGCGACTTTTCACTTTGACTTTCAAAAAAAGCCCATTGAGGGTCCAGATTGTGACCGATTGTTTATGTTCAATTCTTATTAACTTGGGTGGGTAATGCTAATGGCTTTGTTCCAAATGCTCTTGTTATTATTTTGAAGAAAATTTTATTGTGCTAGATTAATTCTGAAAATGTCAACAATATAGGCTAAAAATAATACTTGTGTTAAAATCTAATATTATTGTCAGACGAAGCCAATGAAGAATTTTAAACACATTCAGCAAGTATTTGTATATTTATTTTATTATATACTCTCTCTGTCCCATGAAACATGAGACTTTTGCTTTTTAGGAGGGATTTAAGGGGAGTGTATTTTGATATTGAATTTCCAAAAATGTTCTTTGATGTGATGGGTAAAAGTATGATTTGATGGATAGATTATTACGAAGTAGTAAAAAAGTATGATGTGATAGTTAGGGTATGAAAAAGTAAGGGGTAAAAGTGACTTCTTAATAGAAATGAGAAGTGTTTTGTGGAACGGATAAAAAAAGAAAGGAGAAAAGTTTCATGGGACGGAAGGAATACTTAATAAAATCACATAAAAAAGTACTCCGTAAAAGTTATCGAGAGGAGAAAAAAATTATAATCGAATTAGGAATGAAGAGAATAAAATTTTTATATTTAAAAATTATTTAAAAAGTCGTGTCTAATTCATCACCCAATTCCAATTTTTCTTGGTGAATTAATCGTTGCTAATTGAAGTTGTCTAATTTACACGGTTAATTTTTAAACTTTTTTTGTATATTTTTTTATTCGTTTAAAACAATACTAATGATAGATATGGGCCTTGGTAAATCGGAAGAGTCGACTCAATATGATATTTATCCCAATATTATATTAGGCCCAACTAAATATAAAGATCCAATCGGAATTCAGATCAGGTAAAGGGAGGTGTGGTATAGAGTTGGGATGTGGTCCGAATCATTAAATGAGCGGAGCGGCTCATCCCATTGATCGTGAATAATTGTTGACCGATTCTCCATGCAAAATTGAGGCACGTTAGATCAGTCATGCCAAGAAAGTAGTACATGATTATAAATAGAGAGTGAAATCTATATTATAAATAGAGAGTGAAATCTTCATTGTATGTCAAGCATTTATTATTTTAAGAGTTTATTACTACCTCCGTCCCATTTTATAACGCTTGTTTCGGTTTACGATGTTTGACTGAAATTATTTTCAAACCATTTTATATGACAAATGGTATAGAATTAAAAAATAAAAATTACATATTAAAAAACTACATCAAAAGATCTACAAAACTAATAGTGACAATAATATTTTATTTTATCAAATTGCTAACGAAAATATAGAAAGAAAGTGAATGAAGTTTGACCCTGTGAATAGTAAACAAGTATTATAATTTGGGACGGAGGGAGTATTATTTTTATTTATATTTTTTGTACTTTCATATTTGGTGGATCAATCTCACCATCTATAATATGGTCACATCTTGATCCTTAGATTTTAGATGTTATTTTTAAATATATTTACTTTTTTTGTTAGTTATTTGATACTCCCTCCGTCCTAAAACTTTCTTCTCGTTGCGCAAAACGAAGAAAAATCCCAAGTTTTTTCAATCTATTTTATTTAAATATTGGTACACAAATAAAAAATAAAACATACATATTTAAAAACTATATCAAAAGTTCAACAAAACAAGTAGTGACAAGAATATTTTATTTTATCATATAGGCCATGAAAAAATACAAATAAATATAAATTCCCGTAAAGTTGAAATAATGCTCTGGGAAAAAGTTTTAGGACGGAGGGAGTAATAAAATATATTTTTTTGTCATCTCTTGTTTTATAGAAGTTTTGATATAGTTTTAAACATATAAATTTATTTTTTAATTTTACACCTTCAATCAATTAAATTGAATTGAAAATAAAGTTAACCAAACTTCGTAACAGAAATGGCCCGAAGTTTGATTCGTTTGCTCATTCCTTTTTGAGAGTTGATAAGTTGTTTAGTATTCTTATAACCCTTAAGTGTATTGGTATCTTTATTAGGCAATTTTTTTGGAAAATGCTAAGGTGCCACCACATTGGTACACCCATGCTTCACACAGACAAAAACAGACGTTAATTGTCTGTGTCGCACAGACAATTATCGTCTGTGGTTTTCTGTGTGACGCATGGGTGCACCCATAGTAATACCCATGTGGTGACACCCTAACACGGTCCTTCTTTTGCACTATCTCTAGCCTTTTTAGGGGGAAACCCACGACCCTAGTACATAGAGAGTATCACAAAAGAAATTCTATCTTAATAGCAAGCAAATGACCAAATGTTTATTTGTTTTTTACATAAATCTTTATCTCAATAATAAGGAAATGCTAATTTGACTTATTTAATGCTGATTTGACTTATTTAAAGGTGCTGGTGGGTGTATTTCACCCTGAATCTGATCCGAATCCGGATCCACAACAGCTGACCAGTCAGATTCAAATATATCAGAATGGAAGACTTAAACGAAAATATACATGACCGGTCGGTTTGAAAAGCTGACCGGTACAAAATGTAAACCTATCGGTCAGTGTACGTGACTTCATGCTGGTGGTCTTCTGCCCCTTCAGATCGCATAGCCGGTGAACCTTCAAGGTAAGTACTATGGTGTGAAAGTGCCGACACGAATAGCTCTAAAGTCTGTTGCACGGCAATGACCGATTTCAATGAAAGATTGCGAGAATATTCCAACATCCTCAGGTGGGCGCTACGCGTCAATGGAGGCGGCATCAACACAAATTGACAAGGGAATAAGACAAAATGCTACGGGACAAGAGCAAGTCACCTCGCGCCGTCTGAAAATGTGGAGTGATGTGGATGTGCGGCGCTCTGTCCCCTCCATTCTCTTATAAATACATTTGTAACCCTCAAATGAAAGAATACGAACTTTATCTCTCTAAAGCATATTGTGCAATACCTCCTAGTACTTTTCTATATACTTAATAACAATTAGACTACAAATGTTTCCACGTACAGTCTTACCAGTGATTCTCTGTTTTTCTACATCTTTCATTCTCTAAATTTAGCAAACTATCCTAGATCCGGTCAATTTTGCCCGGTTGGTTATTTTATACCACCAAGTGCATATCAAGAATTTGTCTATGGCATGTACATGGTACCTAGTAAATTTTTATTTGGAACCTATTCTCTTCAATTTATTTTTATTGGAATCAGTTTAAATCAGAATAGATCAGATTCAATCAAACATAACTTTAAATATAACTACATCCAGATCAAATAAAAATTATTACATTCAGATCAAAATAACTTTATTGACAAAAAATCAAAGTTATGCTCTCCCATTCAAAATATTTGTCCAATTTGTGGCTTACCCTCAAGAGACGAGTTCTTTCCAAATGCAACAACTTTAAGAATAGTAACAAATATAGTGTCAACAATTCAAGAACTAGTGGCGCCCGACCGTCCCGACCACCTCCATGATGCCACCGCTTGCAATGGCTCTCACACAAGACGTCCCTTACGATATCGGTGACAATATCGAAGAGGTTGTGCTCAAAACATAACTTCTAAAAAATCAAAAGGGAAGGGAAAATGTGAAGGGAGACTAAACACGACTCGGAGTGCTCCAAAATCTTGGACCATGACCGAGCAGAAAGTGTTAGCCAAATCTTGGATTAACATTTACACCGATCTGAGAAAAGGTGCGCTTAATTTTTTTTAGTTAATATTTTTTTCTATATTTGTTTTTTCTCAAGTTTATTATCACTCGTGTACAGGAAATGCTAAGACAAATGATGACTTTTGAGCTAAAGTGACCAATAAATTCCATGAGTGGATGAACTTAAATTCGTACCGCCTTTTCACTCTATAGCTTCCAAGTTCCGCGATATGAATAAAAAGTTCAAAAATTTACCGATATCTACAATAACATTTAAATGAATCGTGCGAGCGGTTTGAGTGATCAAGACGTCTTGCACTATTGCAGCAACTGCTTGATAAATATCAAGCATAATTTTCTTTTTCATTATCGCATCTTAGGGCGTGGGGCATCGTCCATGGATGTTATAAGTGGGCGTTGATCGAAATGACATTGCCCAGGTAAAGCGATCCAAAACATCCGAATGAGGCAACCATAGTCTCAGCATGTCAGGTGCACGTTGGATGGCGAGTATCAGTGACGATAATGACGATATACCAACACCACCGGAGCCAAAACAACCCATCGGGAGGAATCGAGCAAAAAAAAGAGAAGGATCCTCGCGCATGGAGCCCGAACCCTTGGTTAAAGGGTTCGAGCAACTCAACACTTCGTTGTTCGCCTTTGCTGAGATTTAGGCGGAGAGGCTTCGGGTTAACCAACAAGCGAGAGCAGAGAAGCTTGAGCAAAGACGCAAAGAAAATGTGGAGCAGCTTGCCCTCAAATGCCAATGCCTAAAGCAAGAAGACTTCAAAATCATGACCACCGACGTTCGATAAGCTTGGTTCGACGAAGTGTGTGGTGTTGATGATGATGAAAGACAGGATATCTCGAAGGTGGCTTCGAGGTGCGACATGTAACGGCTCAAGCGATGATGTTTAGTTTTTATACTATTATGTTTATTTTTAATATGTATTGTTATTTTTTCCTTCAAAAAAAATTATTCTACATGCTATTATTATACAGAGTATTTTTTAGACGTACAATTATTGTATTTCTTATTTAAATTTAATGAAATGTTAATTTTTTACAAGTTTAATAAAATGTTCAATTATTTTATTATTTTTATGTATTTAGTTTAATAATTTAAATTAAAATAGGTGTTAAAAATGATATTAAAAATTGAACAGGTAGACATTTTTCTAGAAGGGGAAGGAAAATTTAAAGCTGACGTAGCACTAAGTTCGAGTGGGGAAAAGGGGAAAACATGAGGGCTCATTGCCTTAATAACTTACTCAGAGTCTGTTCTTTAGAAGTGGAAAATACGAGCTAGATGTTGGAAAACTCTGAAAGGAACGAGAAGGAATTGAAAAACTGAAAAGAATTAAAAACAAAACTGAAAAAACTAGAAAAAATTAGAAAATCTAAAAAAAAATTGTGTATTTTTATATTATTCTCATTATAATTCTTATTGTTATAAAGTATTATTATAATTATAGTTTTTATAATTACTATTATAATTGTTATTGTTGTTGTTATCACGTTATCTTAATAAATGCCTTTAAGATAAAAAAAAGTATTATTATTTTTCATACAAAAAAACCCACTTTTGCACCATAGGATGCCTCAAATGAAACATGAGCACCAAATTCAAATTTTTATTGCAATATGCACTTTGCACAATTTCATTCGTCTTCATCGAAAAGGAATACAAATTTTACCTAGGCAGCAAACAACGAAGATAAGCCCTAGGTGACTTTGTTTGATGAACAAACTAAAGATACAATGAAGCAGTGTAGAGATGAAATGACAGTTAATACTACCTCCGCCTCATTGTCTTTGTCCACATTTGACTTTTGGAACTGTTCATCTAAACATTTTGACTCATCAAATTCTCTTAATATGTAAGTCTAAAAGTAGTTATGTGTGATCTTGTTTGATTCGTCTTAACATATAGATTATTAATATATAATTTGTATAATTTTTTAATATACAAATTACAAGATAAAATGGATTAAAGAAGTGCATTGGATGGTTTGCCAAAAGCTAAGTGGACAAACATAGTGGGACGGAGGGAGTATTCTACAACGTAGTTAAGCTTAATTGAAGATACTAGAGCATGTTCTTTAGCGTTTGAACTCTTAACTTCTAGTTTCTTCGAGTTTCATCTAGTTTCTTCCAACTATTTTTATTTTCTTCAAACTTTTTTCTACTTTCCGACAAATCACACTAAAAAGGAATTATTATTATTATTATTATTATTATTATTATTATTATTATTATTATTATTATTATTATTATTATTATTATTATTATTACAGTACTATATCGTTTTTAGAGTGATTTATCGGAAAGTAGAAAAAGTTTGAAGAAAATATAAATAGTTGGAAGGACTGGAAAGAACTACAAAAAACTAAAAAGAACTGAAAAAATTAGAAGGAAGTAGAAGAAAGAGTAAAAAATTGAAAGAAACTGAAAGAAACTAGCAAGAAACTGAAAGAAACTAGCAGCTTAAGAGTACACACATGCGGGGTGCATGAGTGCATTTAGATTGTGTCTATACATTTTAAAATAAAATGGCTTGATCATGAAGTGATAGTTAAACAAGAACCCATCCACCAAAATTATGACTTTGATTCACACTCAAACAATGTGAACGACTGTAAATGAACCCAAATTTCCACTAGAATATAGGTTTTCCATTTTCTGCATAGCACCTATAATTGCATGGACCGTTATGTGAATTAGAGGTAGTGAGTATTGAGTATGAAATGAATGATTAATTACGAAATTATGAATAGAGTTTTTCATAATTACTTCAAAAGTCTCTAAATAAAATTTACATACATGCTTTACATGGTAAATTATAAAGAGTACAATATTTTTTCTTGGTTCCTTTGGCTAAGAATTAATTGGTCCCTCCGTCCTGATGGTGTAAATTACTCGACCGGTCAAACTATACTAGACCGGGTCTAGAATAGTTTGCTTGATTTGGTAAAGTAAGAAAGGTAAAAACACACAGATTGACCGGTAGGACTTTAGGTGGAACACCTATAGCCCAATTTATATTATAACGGAGAATGCACGGGTGCCTTTACAAGGGAGTTTAGAGAGAATGAATTCAGATCCCTCTTTCTGAGGTTTACATGAGTATTTATACTAGGCTATGGGGGACAAGACCATGTGCGCCCACGTGGGGGCACGCTGCTGATGTGGTGCGAGGTGACTGGTTTCGTCCTCGAGCTGCCTTGTCGTCTTGTGAGGGGGATTATTCCCTTTGTCGAGTAGTGCCTTGGATGGATTTTTCAGCATCTCCAGTTGTCCTCTACTGACATGGGTCGCTACACGCCAAACCCTCGTAGATTCTCTTCTGCCGACACTTTCCAACCCTAGAAACTACACCGGGTAATCTCCGAGGGATGAATTCATCGAAGTCTGGGAATAAATAGGATGACAACGTAGTTTGACCGGTATACTTTTTCGTGAAGTATACCGGTCATCTTTTGGCCGATTATATATCGTTTTGCTGACGATTTAAGTCTCCCTTCCAAAACTTTCGAGATTGACCGGTCAACTAATTGGTCTTCTCCTTTGACCGGTCGTGGGTGGAATACACCCATCACGTCCTAAAATAATCTTTCCAGTTCAATTTATGAGGTTTGACCAAAATTATTTTTAATTCAATATATTTGATTATAAATATAAAATTTAAAAATAAAATTGTATATTTTAAAACTATATCAAAAAGTTTACAAAACAAAAGGTGACAAGACTATATTATTTTATCAAATGATTAAAGAAAATATGTTAAGAAAGTTATTAAAGTTTGATTTGACATATTATTTTAGGACGGAGAGAGTATCTGTTTACTACGGAGTATTTACAGGGTCAAACTTCATTCTTTTTTTTTCTATTTTCGCTAGTCATTTGATAAAATAATATATAGTCATGTCACATCTTGTTTTATACTCCGTAGATTTTTTGATGTAGTTTTTAAATATAAACAACCAGGGGCGGATGTATTGTGTATGTGTTGGGGTCACATGCCCCCTACTACTTTTCTTATATATCTAATTTTTACTTTGATTTTTTAATATTTTTAGAGATATATTATTTATGACCCCAATTAAAAATATTGGAGACCCCAATTAAAAGTATTAGAAACTTCAATAGATAGTGTTAAGTGAGAAAAAAATGAGAAAAGTTAAATATTTAATTATTAAAAGAGTATAATCTTAAAGTCAAATTTTAAAAAATCACAAAAATAAAATTGAAAGTGAAACACTAAAAATATATACTAACTAAACTAAGTTATAATGCAATCCATATATAGAAATTTTATTCTTTAAACTTTTAAATTCACTATTTGGATAATTTTTTGAGGTTAAATTCATTATTTTTCAATGTTTTGCATTGTTTGAATTAAAAAATAGTCTTGAGGTGCTGCCCCCAGACCCCTGTTTGATGCCCCCTACTGTCTAAGTTTCAGGATCCGCCACTGAAAACAACTTAGTAGAATCCCTCAAAATTAGGGTATGGGGTAGGTGTATGTAGGCAGACTTTACCCTCACTAAAAGTAAAGAAGTTGTTTTTCAAGAGACCCCAAGTTCAAATAACACAAAAATCAAGTAGCACAACAAGAATATAAGAGTACACATAGCTAGGGATAAGGTAACTAACCAACTCGAAGAAGAAATACGTCAAGCCAACACAACACGAACAAAACTAGCACCCTAGACTAAACGACTACCCAACTACTCTAATCTTAGATCTCCAGACGTCTCTATCTAAGGTCATATCTTCGGTAGGAGCCAAATGTCATAAGTCCTGCCTAACCACCTCCTTTCAATTCGTCCTAGGTCTACCCCTACCTCTGCACTCTCCAATTATCAAAAGTCTCTCGCATCAAAACACTTTGTATATTTTAAAATGAAGAAAATTGTTCTAAGTTTAGTTTATAATTAAATATATTTTTTTTACAATTTATAACTACACACTTTGACAATTAAAGTCAAAGTGTGCTCTTTTTTTGTGACGAACTACTGAAGGTTTATAATAAATTCCAAATGCATCAAAATAAGCATAGATCGTCAGTCCCCTAGGAACTTCCTTTTTACAAAGTTAAAGGAAAAGATAATATTGTTGGGGTGAGATTTTTTAATTTTTTTTGAAAGCAGTGAGATTTAAACAGAATAGAAAGAAATAATTTGTCACACCTATCCCCTAAAAGTAATGGCAAACCTAGATTGTAAGAAATTTGTCACACCTTCCATTTTGATTTTTCCTGTTAATCATTTTTTATCTTAGATTTATAATTAAATAAAATTATTAAAATATATTGATTAAATAAGATAATATTTTGATAAACACTATATAAAAAAAATTAAATAATATTATTTTTGTATTGATATTTATCTAATATCTATTTCATTTAATTAATCATTAAACTTTGTCAATTTTGATGATTAAAAAATTAAAACTAGATAAATACATCAGGATAGAGGTAGTATATAACGATTACAACGAGGACATATGAACAACCCCGAAATCGAATTAAATGAGACCCTTATTCCAAATTTATACTCCTTCCGTCTTTCAGTATTTGTTTACTTTTGACTTTTTTGGTCAAAATTGATAAACTTTAACCTCAAATAAAACAAAAAAAGATACGTGTATTAGATATTAATACAAAAATAATTTTATTAGATTTATTATATCAAATATTTTCAAAATATTATTCTATCTAATTAATATACAATATGCTAGTCGATGTGCCCACGCCTTAGCTTAGAGGGGTGAATAAGGCGTTTGAAATTTTTTGGAATAAGTAAAATTGTTATTGACAAATGCGGAAGCAATAAAGAAAATGCAGAAATAAAGCGTAGAGTAAAGGCACACTAATTTTAGACTGATTCGGGAACTTCATACTCTAGTACCTTAAGACTCCTCCTTAAGAATTTCCGAATCCACTAAGGTCACGTTCTCTTCAACCGATCCGATTGGTTCTGATCTGATTGGAATAAGTTCTTATTAGATCTGAATGTAGTTATATTTAAAGCTATTTCTAATCTGATCTGGTCTGATCTGATCGGATTCCAATAAGAATAAGTAATAAGTTAAAAAATAAGTTGGGGAGAGCAAGGCCTAAGTCCTCGGTCTCTTGAACCCCGTCAAAGCACCGAACAAGATTTGAAAAACAACACTTGCCAATAAGATTTAACCCAAGATTCCACAACGGCTATCTCGAATCGCTTAAAATGAAGATTTCACGGCTATCTCCAACCGTTTCTCCCAAGGATTTGAAGGCTATCTTCGAACCTTTTACCCAGGGATTTCTCGATTATCCTTTGCCGCTCTAACTGAGAATTTAACAGCTATTCTCTATCGTAAGAAGGTGTGTTTGAGATTATAAAATTGAG
This sequence comes from Cuscuta campestris, assembly GCA_900332095.2. Classification (NCBI taxonomy): domain Eukaryota; kingdom Viridiplantae; phylum Streptophyta; class Magnoliopsida; order Solanales; family Convolvulaceae; genus Cuscuta; species Cuscuta campestris. The sequence goes on from OOIL02000537.1 coordinate 72,220, forward strand.
TGATACACAACCGCTTAACTTAAGGATGAAGAATGGGACTTACCCGGTGTAGAACGAGAATAGACTCTCTAGAAAATATACAAGATCAATTGTATGGATATGAGACTATATATCTATACCACAAGTTCAATAGTGTGTGTATAAAAATTAGGAGAAATATGGCTCTTAAAATAGCCAAAATGATAAGAATGAAGAACATAAGAATAAATACACTTAGAATATGAAATACTCCCTCCGTTTGAGAAAACCCTTCCCACTTTGAAAATAAGGCAAATTAAGGAAGTGTAAAATTATAGTTGACTTTCAATTTTTCCCCTGATGTGATGGATTGATTATTAGAGAAAAAGTATGATGTGATAGGTAAGGTATGAAAAAGTAAGGGTAAAAGTGGTTTTTTAATAGAAAGGAGAAGTGTTTTGTTGGTAGTGAAAAAAATGAAAGAGGAAGTGTTTTTGAGAACAGAGGGAGTATAAAGTTTTGGGACTTGGGTTGTTGTTTAGAATGAAGGATTATATTTGTATTTATTGTTGAATATCAAATATAACCGTTTGGAGATGATTTAGAGTATTAAATGTGTTTAAAAGTGGTTTGAAAGGAAATCATCAATTTTGAAAAATATGGCCATTGAAACTTGAAACGGTACCTCGGTGCCGCCTTAATGGTATGGGGTACTGGCCTAACGGTACCTGGGTCCCGGACTAAATGTAGCTAGGTACCTTCTCAAGCCAAAAGGCTCTGACAATACCTATCTTACGGTAGCTATTCCGGTAGGGGGTCCCAGGCTAACGACAGGGGATACCTTTTCATGCCAAGATTCTCTGACGGTAGCTGTCCTAACGGTATCCCTTCCAATACCTAGGTACCTGACCACTGTGATAATTTTTCATTTTTGGCCAAATCCTTTCCAATTTTGTTTAAAAATTTCTAGATGTTTTTAAATGATTAAAAGAAGGTTTTAAACATATTTTGTAGTGCATTTGAGCTTGTAAAATATAGGTATATAAAATAATATCCTTGCCATTTTTCAATCTATATTCTACGCTAGTTTGGTGTTTCAACTTTGTTCTTGAGAACCAATTCTTAATGGATTCTTGTTGTACCTGAAATACTCAAACAAACGTTAGCTCATATATTTTTTGTTAACATCAGAGTACGAGATTTAGCATACCAAGGCTAACACAATATATATTTTATTTAATTATAAGTCAAAGGTTGAAAATAATTGACCAAAAAAGTCAAAATTAACAAATACTCAGGGACGGAAGTAGTAATAAACAAATCCTTTCATGTTTATGAAGTCCATGCTCATCTTATGGATCTTAGTGCATTGATATCATAAAAGAATTTACGCTTATGCAAAAAAAGATTCATTTGTCAATCTATGAAATGTGTGAGACATGTGAACCTTTGGACAACGGAAGACTTTATAATGTTGTATTTTATGAATGCAATACAAGTTGGTCTCAGACTGAAGTGTAGCGGCATGATTAGATAGGGTAACTGAAGTAGCAACTCCTCATTTTCGGAATGGATGATTAGTTAAGTACTCATAATGACAACCATACTAATGATCATTTAGATCACCCGTCACCTTACGACTGTTCAAATTTTGTTACCTTTATAAGAGGTCAATAGTTGCTTAACTCTGTGCTTGTCTAATATAATTTGATAATAATTAATCTTATTGAATAAAGATTTTAAAATATATGAGAAATACATAAGAATTCCAAACTAAATTAGGAATTGTGAATAGAGTAGGAAAACTAAATACGTAAACAACATAAAATCATAATGTATTAATTGCTCCTATTATCCTAACAGTAACGACGGAAAACTTCGGGCACAAGTACTGAAACAAAGTCGATGGAGGCGGTTTTCTAAGGATGTATGTGGGTTGCTCGCTAGACGGAACATGATAAGTACTTATGGTTTTTGCCATGACTTCGTCCCGCACAAAAATACAATCAGAGCCAACATGCTTCATATGATCATGCGAAATTGATTTTTTTGTAATGCGAAGAGTAGATTTCTTGTCGTAGTAGAGTCACGATTTTTGTCGAGGAAGGATTGTGAAGAAATATGTAATATAGCGGAGCCACATAGAAATATTTTTTCACTATTCAAGATGATGTGCTAAATTTCAAAAAGGCAAATCTCATTTTGGCACAAGTAGAGTACTTGTAGAAACAACAAATAGAGTACTTGCACAACCTCATTTTGGTACAAATTGGTGATTTTAGAAACAACAAATGCATAGCTAAACCACACATGCAATGATGGCACAATTTAAGGCAGCCTCTCATTCATTAAGATGTGTTGCCGGTTGGCATCTATCTATGTTATCCATACATAAATCATTCATTCTTCAACCAACCTACATTTAAACGTGCACTTATTGATCTAATGACAAACTTGAAAATGACTTGGGCCTAAGAGTAAGCCATTACTCTTTTTTGTACCAATGGGGCCGGTATCCATTGATCCATCTATATCCTAATTATTTTTGTACCCATTCATATCTTCTTTCGTTTTTTCTTTTAAGCGATTTGATGTAATATTGACTCTTTGAGCGTAATTAAATTGAGAATAATATGAACAAAGATTATATTGTAATCGAGTCAGTAACATTAAAAAAGATGCATAAAGAGCATTATTTAGAACAAAAATGAGTAAAAAAACATAAACACAACGCAAAAGATTAAAAAAAAGACCATACTTCAGGAGAGCAAGGAGAAATTACACGTGTTACGATTGATATAAGTAACGGGCAGGTATATTTCAAAGGTGTAAGTAAAAGTTAGGACCAAATTAACCATTCTTATATTTACTACATACTCCGTAATATATTAATGATAATCATGTAAATGATCTTAGTATGAATACTCAATGTTACGGAGTACTAATGACATTTGTACAATAATATTATCAAACTCCAATATCTTTCTAAAACCATCTTTTGCCCTCTAAAGTGCAAACATTTTTGGCCCTTTGAAATGCAAATAACAATACTCCCTAGTCCTTGGTAATACATTTGGTCCAGAGTATTTGTAATAGATATTTGTACAATTAAAATTAATAAATTTCAATCATTAATTAAATAAGCTTTGTAATAGATATTTGTACAAGAACATTTCTTAATTTATCATATAAAATATTTTCAAAATATTATTTTATCTTAATAATAATTTATATTTTTTATTTAATTATAACTAAAAGATCAATTTTAGTTGATGGTAAATAGTCAAAACTAAATAAATATACTACGTAGTTTTAGGAATAATAAGATTGGACAACACACTAACATATCTTCACCAAATATATTTTCACGTGGGCTTCAGGTTCTGAAACATCGAATCCCATTTCAGATCTCCAACAGCCGGCGAACGCTGCACTCCGCCGCCGCCGGAAAGACCCTTTGTTTCCGGAGAAGCCGAAGCGGAGCCCTTACTGCCCCAATTTGTGAGCATCATCAGCCTCCCCTGACTGTTACCGCCGACCACCGTCTTGTTCCTCTTCAGCATCGCCGCCTTCCATCTCAGGCTGCAATTCCTCGCCGACACGATCGCCAGGCTGCCGCCGGCATCCTCCCGGCGGCGAACCCACTTCCCGAGATTCGTCTTCACTTGCCTCGCCGCGAACACCAGCCACAGGAACCAGACAAAACTGCAGGGGACAAAGAAGAAGGGGGCCGGGAAGACGAGAAAAGGCCGCTCGAACTCCTAGAGATCCGCCACAAACCGCTGCCTCTAAGGGTACGAGACGTCTTTGAGCACCAACTTCTTCCCATACAGAAGAACCAGCTCAAGTAACACCCGCTTTTAGTTCCGCATCAGTATCTGTACCGTTACCAGTTCTTTGGTTCTTGAGAGCCATGAAAACCAGTCCATGTAGATAGGATGGTGGTGGTGGTGGTGGTGGGTGGTGGTGGAGGGTGGTGGTGGTGGAGGAATTCTTGGGGGTATGGGAATGGGGTTTTAATGGGGGGAGATTTCTTGGGGTATTTGAATTGATAGATGGGTAGTTGAGATGAGAGTGACAAATGGTGTAGAAGGGTGTGAGCTCATTAACTCCTTTGCTCACATAAAGAGGTGCTCAAAATTTGTATCACATGCACACTTTTTCATGCCTTCGGCTACACATTTATTAGATTCTTTAAATGTTAAGTGACGCACAAGTATCATACATTTTCGGTTCCAACTTTATAGTCTAGTTTTTATTGTTGAGTAAGGCTAGATTTGTACATGATAACTCTCTTCACCATACATTCTTTATCGACTTTCTAATATTTTTATTCACACTTTAAATTGTGTGGCAATAATCTCTAGTCTACATTTGGGGTAACCCAATTAATGTACTCTTAGCATTTTTCCTTATAAGTCGAAGTTCATGCTCATTTTATAAATTTTGGTACATTTGTAGTAGAAAAAAGTGGGGTTTTTGTAAAAAAAAGGTATCCTCATGCAAGCGAATAAAAATATGAGAAAATCTATATTTTAAATATGAACACTGTGACTATATAAACATCACTCTAATTTTAAATATAGAAATAATATACAACGTTCATGTATCAAAATCACATCTTAAAATGAATTTAATTATATTAAAAATATAGTATAATAAAATGTATTTTTTATATATTTTATTATCAAAGTGACAACAAAAATCAAACTGGATGATTATAAGGTAGAGTAATTTGTAAAAGAGTTTTTTTTAATAAGATGTTTTCTGAAATCAATTCTTCATAAGTTCTAGTTACCTACATTGAGATTTATCACACACATGGACTTTCATAGAAAATTTTACTTAAATATCGATTAAGTAGAGAGTGTTTTGGTTTTTTCATTATTTAAACTTAGAGTAAGTTTCTCAAAACAACCATTTCTAATGAAGTCTTTTTCATAATCATATTTTCTAGTTAAGAGGTGTATTTGATTCAAACTTTAAAATATTTTTAGAATAATTCATTAATAATGTATAGCTAATGATTGTCTTAATTTTTCATGAAATTTTATAAATATGATCATTTTGAAATTTTGCTTTAAATTTAGATAATAAAAACACAAAAATATTTTTCAATTAATCTACATTTTTTAAGAATGACTAGTAAGGAAAAATCTCAATTATAAAATACTCCCTCCGTCCCTGAGTATTTGTCCACTTTGATTTTTACACACCATCCAATACACTTTTTTAATCTATTTTATCTTGTAATTTGTATATTAAAAAATTATAGAAATTATATATTAATAATCTATATGTTAAGACAAATCAAACAAGATCACACATGACTATATTTAGGCTTACACATTAAGAGAATTTGATGAGTCAAAATACGTAGATGAACAGTTCCAAAAGTTAAAAGTGGACAAAAATTGAGGGACGGAGAGAGTACTACGTAGACAATTACAAATTTTACAACTTATTGGAAATTAATTTAGAAAAATACCTTATAATCTCAATCCACAATTAAGCTCACATGAGGACATTGTGGTAGAGTTCTCTAACTTTAAAGGCCATTTATCATTAATCCACAGGCGACGTTTGAGGTTGGGTGTGTGATAGAAGGCCAGGCTTATTGTGCTTGGGTTGGACAATGGCTAAAGATGGGCTTGAGTGGTTGCATGATCGGAATTGATGAGCTCATCAAATTATTGGGCTCGACCCAAGAAATACCTCTATAGAGGTCTGTACTTGGCCCATCAACGAGCTCATAGATTTTTAGCGACTTATCTTACCCAACATACGGAGTTCTTCGCATATATTAAGCGGCCCGAATTCCCAATCCGTGTGTAACCCATATAATCGGATCCACATGGTCAAATCTATTTTAACACTAAGTTTAATTTTATAAGGTTTACAAATAAACTTATAAGAATGACTAGTAGAAGTGTAGAACCCATGTAATAATTGTTTATATATATAGATGAAGTAGATCATGTCAAAGTTTTTTGTCACATTTGGTGTGACATTATTATGGTCATTGGTTATATACACTTCACATTCTACATTTAAAAAGTTGTATGAATTCATAATTACTTAAGATTACCTCTTATTTTACACAATTATATTTACGGCGACTATGGTAAGGGGCAGAGTGTTATAGGTACAAGCATAGTTTTAAAAACCGGACCGGACCGGCCGGTTCAGACCGTGAACCAGCGAACCGGTGGTCCAATCGGTCCGGTCCGACCCTTTGGACCGTTACCTGCATTGAACCGGTGTGAACCGGTCAGTCGAACCAGTCCGGACATTTTTTTTTTGCGAATTTTTGTATTTTTCCCCCAAAAACAAATACTATGGGGGTTTGAACTCAAGATCTTTTAGATATTTATAGTTAAGTTCCTACCATCTAATAATGATTTTTACAAGTTCACTTAATCTTTTATAATATTTCATAATTAAAAAAAGGTTGTCTCAAGATTTCTTTTTATTTTTAAAAATATAATTGATATAATTGATAGTATTACAAGATGCATATCATGCAAATATTTCATTTGAGTGTTTTTAAATATTAAACAACTTATTTGAAAAAAATAAAATTAAGTCTACACTTATAAAATTTTTAATTTTTTTTTTAAATACATAAATTTTGTTTTTTAACTTAGTAAAACGACTCAAGTTATTAATATAATTTTAGTCAATAAGTCAAATGTTATAAATTACTTACTTTAGTTATTTATAAATGAAGAAGTGTGTGTGTCTAAAATATTGAAGCAATAGGTTCTAATATAAACTTCATATCACAAAAATATTAACTTATTTAAATATTTTTTTTAAAAAATTGTGTAAATTATAAAAAAATTAATATCACCTCTTCTTTAATAATTTTTTTATTTGTTTAAATACACATTTGTTTCAATTTAAGGCTACTGCTCAAATAATTAAATTGCTTATAAATTTAGTGATACATCATAAATTCTTTATTTATAGGTAAAGGAAATATTATTTCATTAAATATTATTTTTTAAGTGTTTATATATATATATAGATTTTGGTTCAGGTGAGAATGCAATCTAATGAAAGAAATAAGAATGAATCTGGTTCATTAGATTGGGAGATCTAAGAGTTAGGATTGCATCAAAATTAGGTGCACCAAGATGGTTTGAAAATGCATCATGTCGAAATGCACCATAATCTTTTGAAAATGCACTATCTCAAAATTTGAATGCAGAATGCAATCTGAGCCGCACGATGCATCAGATCCAAAGGCCAGATTTTAGTCTTATTTCTTTCACCAAGGTGCATTCTCACTTGAACCAGCCCCTATATAATATATATATATATATATATATATATATATATATATATATATATATATATATATATATAGACACACACACCGGTCTGACCAGTGAACCAATACCTTGAGCGGTTCAGTCCCCGGTCCGGTTCTAAAAATTATGGGTACAAGATCCAATATTTTAGTGGGCCCTAGTTATATATTATACATATATTTATTTATATAAAAAAATAACTCCGTCCCGAAATAGATTATATTGTTTTTTCTCTCTTTTCCTGGTAAATTTTTTATTTGTGTTTTTTCATTGATTATTTGATAAAATAAAATACTCTTCACTAGGGCTGTAAACGGATAGCCGAAAATCCGATTACCGTCCGCATCCGCATCCATTTAAATAGGAAATATCCGCATCCGTTTTAAACGGATATTATCCGTATCCGATTAAGGATATTCGATTACTAAACGGATACGGATTTGGTAATTGTATATTCGATCCGTTTAAAATCCGATCCGAATATGCATCCGTTTAAATAACCGTTTATCCGAATATCTGATCCGTTATATATAGTTTTTCCTAATTTTTATGTTTATATTTTGTTTCTCTATTGATATTTCAAAATATAAGACATTTTTAAATACAAAATAAATGTGTGCACATAAAAATATATACAAACATATAAAAATATGTGTATATATGTGCTGTGTATTTTTTTTATCATATGAAGTTATCGTAGAATATGAGAAATCATGAAAACAAAGAAAATAACTATCTCATAACAAATTATAGTTGATTTAATAATAATTTGACTTTAATCTAATTTAAAAATAAAATATTTTTTAATTTGATTTTAAAAATTGGAAACAGATACGGATATATCCAATATCCGACCGATATCCGACGGATGCGGATACGGTTTTGATTTTCAGTATCCGTCAAGATCCGTATCCGAATTCGATATCCGTTAAAAATAAACGGTTGCAGATTTGGTAATGGCACATCCGATTCGATTAATATCTGTTTACACCCCTACTTTTCACCTTTCATTTATAGAATTTTTGACATAGTTTTTTAGTACGTAATTTTTATTTTTTAAAAATGTATTAATTCGTAAATAAAATGATTTCAAAAGTTAAGAGGTTTCATCTCATAAATCGTAATTTGTATCCAAATTAGAGACGACGAGGGGAAAAAAGTAAGCTACACTGTACCAAAAGTCAAAAGTTCAAAACCAAAACCATAGGGAGAATCCTAGACTATCTAGTGGCTACTTTTTCTTTCGTTGATAATAAATTTTCATTCAAAACATATTGCCGGTCTAAAATTTCCTATTTTTGCAAATAGCCTCTCCCAAACATCTTAATAGACTATGAATTTAACATTTTGTTATTCTTATTAGTATAATATTAATTTTTGATAAATAAATTAATTGATACACTTTACTTTATTATGACACAATGGCTCATTTGTTGTACAGGATCCCCTATTTCTCGGAGACGACACTGATTATATTTACTAGTGCCTCCATTCTAAAATTATTTACCAGTTTACTATGGAGTATTTACTAGATTAAACTTAATCCACTTTAATAACCTATTTTTATCACTATTTAACAAAAAGAAAATTAATCTTGTTACATTTAATTTTGTAGATGTTTTGATATAATTTTTAAGTATATAAATTTTATTTTATAATCTCACACTTTTATTTTGGGACAATGAAAAGGTACAAAAGATCTAATATATGTATCAATTAGAGAAAAATTTCATAATTGATCCTTTATAATTGGTCTATAATCATATTTAGTCCTCTATTATCAAATATTCTCCAGTAGTCCTTATTCTATGGATATCTTTCCACAAATGATCTTTTTTTATCTTTATCATGTTGGTGTTAGTTTGAAAGCTAAGAGTGTAATTTCACAATGTTAATATATATTTCTTGTCATACACAACCCCAAAGGCTACTTCTGATGTGTCGCTTGTGAATTACAGTTCATTTACACTACAACCATAGTCTACAGATGTGGTCTTTCCTCGAAATCCTAGTTCATAATCATAATCGTTATTTTGTGTTATTCGTCTAACCAATGTCAGAATACGTCACTGAACATAAATTTAAAGTCAACTTATACTTTTAGTCTTTAAATTAACACTAACATGACAGAAGATTACAAAAAGGACTATAAACATTCATAAAAGAAGGACTACAAGATTAATATGTGATGATAAAAAACTAAATATGGAAACTCTCCTGTTATAAAGGATTAATTATGAAATTTACTCTATCAATTAGTGCTCCATTCTTAAAAATTAGTAGATGTGGACAACAATGTTAGCTCATCATGTGGGCCGGGCTAACCTGACTCCCCAATACAAGATGCACGGGTTTGAGTTTTACCGGGCAACAAACCCGCCCACATCTTATACGGTGCCCATATTATTATATTAACATATAAATACTCATAATATATAATGTAAATATATCTTTTTGGTGTATTAATTGAAGCAATTATAATTGATGCATGCTGTAACTATACTATATTTATTTTTATATGAAAAAAAATAGTAATATTAGATGCAAATATTTTTAATATATTGTGTTAAAAAAACATTTTTATGGAGTATATAAAAAAGTTACAAAATAAAGTTTCATTATTGTTGTTGTGTATAAAATGTTTCAGGCTGAGTTGCAATGTGGTCCGTTTGGATCGCCTTCATGGGCGAATATGAACATGATCTTTGGCAATAATTTTGCAAGCAAGCTTGACACGTCCAGATATTTAAGCCAAATTTAACTTCATCTAAATCCAACCCAAATATGAATTTGTGGAGACATACTCTTCAAATCTTTCTCGCAAATTATGCACCACTTCAAATAAATTCATATGTATTGAAAGTAAAAGAACGTCCTCGGGTGATCCAATGACATGAAATTTCAATGTCATGAGAACCCCACCCATAAATAGATATATACATATAGAAACCCACTTAGGAAAGCTTTCTCACAGACGTATATACACTTGGCCACTCAAACTCGTTTTTCATTTGAAATCATTTTCCATCAAAAAACAAGAATATGACCTCATGTTTCAAAAGCTCTCATCTATTAGATGTTCGAAAGTTGCATTGACTAACTTTGAATAATTCATCTGTCTCTCCAAAGTTGCATTGATTAGTGAAATTTGCACTAAGTAGTAATAAAGATATGTTATTTCTCAATATAATACTTAAACTTTTTTACTCCCTAAATAGTATTTGAATAATATCTAGTAGTGGGAATAATGTCAAGTGATGGTGGACATTTATTTAAACAATGACTAATGGACAATGACCATTGGTAATACATTGAGAAATAAAAACATATGGCACTACATTGGAAAAGTTACTACTCCGTATGTTTTAGTATCATTTAGGTAAATTTCCCAAATTGCTATTTTATTACTCCATTCGTCCCAAATTGTTTGCCACATTTCGTAAAACGAGACAAAATATGAAGTTTTTTCAATTTATTTTATTTAAATATTGTTATAGAAATAAAAATTAAATTTACATACTTAAACTACATGAAAAATTTTCGAAAGCGTACAAATAAATAAAAGTTCTCGTGATGATTGAAAAAGAAAATGTGACATCCTGTTTGGGACGGATCTATGACTCATCAAAAATATTTGTTTGAATGCCCACGAATTCAAGCATTAAGACTCACAAATTATGTATTCAAATCGATCATTCAAAGCAATAAAAACCAAACTAAAATAAAATGCCAAATGTTCGCCACACAAAAATGAGACAAATTACAAGATTTTGTAATGTAGTACTCCTAATTCCGCTACAACTAGGGAGTATTTTTTTTAGTTTCGACACTGACTTATATGATATTTTGATCAAGTTTTCTCACTAAAATATGGAGAAAAACCGTATTATAAAAAAATACTTCATTTATAAATAAAGATATCAATTATCAAAATAATATCTTTTTACATGTAAAAAGTCAAACTCTTAAAAGCAAAAAAAAATCTATGATCAAAACGACATGGATCATATGTCATGTCGAAAATCACACACCACCATGAGACCGAAATCTATATGACCACCGCGGTCACATGTCATGTTCATCTAATTTGATGGGTTTAATAACATTTTTATTTTGCAGTGTTATTAAACCCGGACCGGACCGAGTGGACCGACCGGTCAAATCGCAACCCGAACAAACAATCGTTCCGGTCCAACCCGGAAAAAATCGGGTCGACCCGAAAAAACCCGGGACCCGTCCTCTCCCCGAGATCGACCTCCGGTTTTTTGATGAGTTTTTTCTATACCTAAATGATGTTAAAATACACAAGAAAGAAAAGAAATAAATTCACCTTAATTTCTTCATCAACCAATCAAGAATCACACCCTTTTCAAGTTGGCTTCAAGTTCTTGAACATGGCATCCCATCTGATCTCTGCTTCTTCAACCTTGGAAGACGGCCAACAATCTCCTCCTCCTCCTCCTCCGCCATTGTTGACCTTCTTCTTCTTCATCTGATCACAAACCATTTGCCCAGAAAAGCTACTGCTAATCCTCGGACTACAAGACATCAGCAACAACGTAGAATCGTTCTTCTTCTTCATCTTCTTCTTCTTCATCGTCATCTTCTTCTTCCTCCTCTTCTTCTTCTCTGCTTTCTGCTCTGTTTTTGCAGGAACAATGGCGAGAGCAGAGTCTTCGCTGAGACGGCGAAAGTACTGAAAGAGAAAGTTCCCGGTGCGTTTGACGGCGAGAAGAAGCCGCCGGGAGATGGGTTTAGTGCGGCGGCGCTTGTTCTTGGCGGCGAGCTTGAGGATTTCAAGCCTGTGTTTGGCTATGGAGATTCCCATGCTCTGGAGGAATTCATGGTTGAAGTGGGGAATGTCTTCTTCCTCAAGCTGATTCTGGGCAAAGACTGAACCGTATTCATAGACCAGTGTGGGGTCCAATCCTGTTCTGCAAAGCCATGAAAACCAGTCCATGGAGTTTATTTTTTGTCACCTTACTTGATGAAACAAGATCTACCAATTCTTCTTGAAACTTGAACATATATATGGATATACTCCCTATATATATAGTGGATTATAGTGTTAATTCTTGTAGTAGTCCATATAATATAATGGGAAATTGGGAAATGTAAGTTCACCCCACTAAGAGAAATGATGTGAAGATTTCCGTCCATCTGATCTCGTCTGAACTAATCTAGTCTGATCTGAATGTATAGTAGTTATAATTACAGTTTTTTTAATCTGATCTGATTATAATAAGAAAAAGTAATAAACAGAAAAAATAAATTGAACAAAAAGCTGCATTAGTTATGTAATATTGACACCACTATCACATCATCCTTGCACATGCTTTCTCAGTCTCATAAAATGATTCCATCCTAATTAATACGGAGTATACCACATGCTCATAATAAGTAATTCATACTTTGACATAAGTTCCACACATGAATTCTAAGAAAAATTTGTAGTAAATAGGACTAAAACATAAGTATTTTCCTAATATAGGACTTAAACTTTTTTATTCCCTAAATAGAACTTAATAATGTCTAATGGGAGGAATAATATCGAGTGATAGTGGACATTTACTTGAATAATGACTAATGGATAATGACCAATGGTCCTACATTGAAAAATAAAAACATATGGTCATATATTGAGAATGTCATTATATTTTAGTCTTATTTAATTCCCCTTTTTCTAATTACAAATGAAGTATAAAAATTTGATTGGTAGTAAATTCTTATGCAAAGGGTTGTGTGATAGTAACTTCTAATATTTTGGTGTATTTTGCGTGAGCATGAGCCATATGAAAGTTATAAAAAATGCGAGCCACAATTCAATAGTGTGAACTGTGTGACTAAAGACATATCTAATCAAATTGGGAACCAAACACGAAATAAAGTCTAAACTGGTTTGATCAATCTTCCGGCTTGTTCGAATTTAATAACACTCTTATTAACTTAAACTTGAGCTAGCTTTTTTTCCAATGGTGTGATTAGTGACTTGAACTAGTGAGATTTGAAGTAGAATAAAGCTTAAAGAAAGGGGTCATTTGTGGGGTCTTTAGGACCATGTTCCCTCCAAGTGTAGGCCATTTGAAGGAAGGTAGAACATAAGCATGAGTGAGAACTAAGAAATCACGCACATCTATCTCTAAAAATTGCCATCAATTGCGCCCCATTAAAGTTGTTGACCATTTTTTTCACTCACTTTTACCTTTATTTTCTTCCAGTGCACCGACAAGTACCATATGCAATGCAAAGATTTTTTTAAAAGCTTATAACGACCAAAGACTTGATAGTCTAGAAGTACTCACATTTTAAATTTGACATTTCACTCATTCATGTTGTGTAGACCCGCACATATTGACTCGTTCGGCCCATCAAATCGGCGATCTAGAGGGTGCAGGGGGAGGCTGGGGTGAGGACAAGGTGAAATTGATGAGTCTGAGGGGTTTATGAGAGTGGTAGGAATCACCAATTTTACGCATGGAGCATCATACGCGCTCCAAAGCCACTGGTGTAACGATTTTACACCAGTTTAAATTTAGGTTGGGTTGGGAAAACTGAAAAGCGCAAACCGAATCGAAACCGATTAAAACAAGCTAGAAAAAAACCGAACAAAAAAAACTAGAATCAAATGTAAAAAACCAAACCGAATCGTCGTTGTTTCGTTTCCGTTTTGGTTTTTACTTTCAGAATACCGAACCAAACTGAATAAACCAAATTTTCTTAGGTACTTCGTTTTATTTATATGAGTATATGTGATATATAAATGCAAATAATTGTTTAATTGATTATAGTTATTTTCTTAACTATTAATTAAATATTTTAAACCAAATTATAAACTTTACATAACCTGAGAACATAAATGCCTATAGCTAATCCTAATACAGAATTATATGAACATTAAAAATTGATACGAGTAATTTACATATTTACATAAAAGAACTTTGATATTATAATGGAAATTAAAATATTATTCCAAATAAAAATGTGAATTCTCCTATTTACATACGATGTCTTTGAGAATATTCGTAATCTCCTAGATGTGTGTTGGGCACTCGATACATATTTTTATGTAAAATTGAATCGAACAGAACACTAACCTCCCGTTCGGTTTTGGTTTTGTGTAAAAATCAAACCAAAAAACCAAACTCAACCCTACATATTATTATTGCTTCATCGAGTTAGTATTTTTACAATTTTTAATGCTTATAAATTTTTTCTTTTATAAACTAAAAAAAAATCTCTAATAAAACCGAACTGAATAACCAACAGTTTACATATTTTTTATGCAAAACCGAATCAAAAGGAACCACCAACTTACCTTCCATTGTGTCTTTAGTTTTGAGTGAAAACCGAACCACCAAAACCAAACAGAGCCTACTTTAAATTATCAACTTTTAAGTTGTTTGTATCGTGTGGTTGGTGACTTGGAGTGCTTTGAATTAGTGAAGTTTGAGAGAGAATAAAGCCGAGATAAAGGGGTCATTTGTGGGGTTAGGGTAAAGACTAAAGACCATGTTTGTTCCTTCCAAGACTAGGTCATTGTTACTTGGAATTTGGAACATAAACATGAGTGTGAACTAAGAAATACTCACACCCTCCCTCAATTATCTTTCTATTTGTCTCTTCTCCTTCAAAGTTTTCTAACTTTAACCATAAAATATTAAAAGAATATATTGAATCATGATATACATTTTATTTAAATATATTCATTTTAAAGTAAAGTTTAAAATATCATATTTTTATAATATAAAATTATACTCCCTCCGTCTCCCTGTATTTGTCCAGTTTTTTATTTTTACACACCATCCAATGCACTTCTTTAATCCATTTTATCTTATAATTTGTATATTAAAAAATTATAAAAATTATATATTAATAATCTATATGTTAAGACAAATCAAACAAGATCACAAATGACTATATTTAGGCTTACACATTGAGAAAATTTGATGAGTCAAAGTGCTTAGATGAACAGTTCCAAAAGTCAAATGTGGACAAATACAGAAAGACGGAGAAAATATATAAATAAAAAATATTAATGATCAAAGCGAACCACGAAATTTTTTAAGATCTAAACTGCCATCAATTGCGCCTAAGGTGATCTTTTTTAAGCGTGTGTCACTCATCATTGAGAAATACCATATGGAATGAGCATTTGTCTCTCATCACCATCATAAACCCATCTTCTTTTTTACTCATTTTATACGCGTTAAGATCAATAATAATCCCTTCCTACCAAAATGAGCTTCTTAATCACTATCATATAATTAAACTTTAATCACCTTTTTACCTATTTTTATTATTTATTTGATAAAATAATATAGTTATGTCACTTTTTGTTTTATAAAATTTTTTGATGTAGTTTTAATTAAAATATATATATTTTAATTTTATACCTATAATCGAATAAATTGAATTAAAAAAAATTTCAGTCAAATCTCGTAAACCGAACTGGGAAGATCATTTTAGGATGAAGGGAGTACTATCTCAGGTCCTAATATAATCATTTAGTTTGATATTTTTAGTCAAATTAAACTAACTTTGAAACTCATTTAAATAAAAATTTAATTTATTTTAGTATAAAAATTATTTCAATGGATTTATCTTGTTGAAAACTATTAAAATTTTAATTTATGAAAGGTTTTATGGTGGACCTAAGGTCCACATAGACCTTCTCACATATTTATTTTTATTTTAAAAATGCTTATTTCAACACTTGAAAATACGTCTTATTTAGCATATATGAAGGTTTATCATGGACCTTAGGTCCATGCAATAATTTGCCTTAATTTATTGTATTAATATGCAACACAAAATAGAAATAATTATTGATCAAAATTCATCCAATTTGACTTGATAAAGTCAAACTGGACAAATACACTGGGATGGAGGAAATAATTTATTTGTTCTATAATATTTTTTGGTTAGGTTTCTCACGATCTGTAATATACGTAATATTTTAAACATTACTCGGGATTATCTACTTAGAGTATTTATATACTCCGTATATATAAATATTATTTCTTCCATCTCAATTTAAATCGTCTGTTTGGATTACAATGTCGGCTGAAGTTATTTTCAAAATAATTTATTTGGAAATTGGGGTGTAATAAAAAAATAAAATTTATATATTTAAAAACTACATCAAAAGTACTACGAAACTAGATGTCACGTAGCTATATAATTTTATCAAATGAGTAACAAAATAGAAAAAGCAAGTAAATGAAGTTTGATAATGTGGATAATGAACAGGCAACTTAGGTCAAGTTCTTTTGAGTTGCAAAATTTAACTCTTAATTCCTTCCAACTTATTCTAGTTTTTTCAAACCGTTTCCTGTTTCTTTCCCCTCATTTAGGTTTTTTCCAACAATGACTTAAAAAAATGATTTATATATGACGCAATAATTTTATACATCTAAATTTATAACATGCCACTTCAAACACGGACATGGATGAATTCTTTTTTATATCTAGATTAATTTTCTTACATATTTATTTGGGTGAACATTTAATTGAATAACTTCTTTTAACACTTTAATTCTTCTAACATCTCTATCCTCTTCCAGTTTCTTCCAATTTAATTCAATTTTTTTCAACACCAACTATAAAATTTCAATCCAAAAGAACAAGGCCTAAATTTAGGACGAAGGTGCAAGAATACTACTCCCTCCGTTTGCAAAAAGACTCCTTATTTTGACTTGGAGCAAAAATAAGGAGTGTTAAATTATACTCCCTCTGTCCCAAATTATTTGTCACATATGCTTTTTCAACAGTCGCGGGAACTTTTGTTTATTTCTACGTTTTCATTGGTTATTTGATAAATTAAAATATTCTTGACACCTCTTATTTCGAAGAACTTTTCATGTAGTTTTTTGATATGTAATTTTTATTTTTTATTTCTTTACCAATATGTAAATAAAATGAATTGAAAAAACTTGATATTTTGCCTCGGTAATAAAAATGTGACAAATAATTTGGGACGGAGGGAGTAGTTGACTTCCAATTTTGCCCCTGATGTGATAGGTAAAAGTAAGATGTGATAGATAGATTATTAGAGAAAAGGTATGATGTGATAGGTAGGGTATGAAAAAGTAAGGGTAAAAGTGGTTTTTTAATAGAAAGTGGAAGTGTTTTGTTGGAAGTGAAAAAAATAAAAGAGGAAGTGTTTTTAAGAACGGAGGGAGTATTTTGTTTTTAGATTATACTCCCTCCGTCCCTAAATATTTGTCACACTTATATTCCCGAGGCAAAATATCAGGTTTTTCAATTCATTTTATTTACATATTGGTATAGAAATAAAAAATAAAATTTACAAATAAAAAACTACATGAAAAGTTCTTCGAAATAAGAGGTGTCAAGAATATTTTATTTTATCAAATAACCAATGAAAATATAGAAATAAATAAAAGTTCTCGCGACTACTGAAAAAGTAAGTGTGACAAATATTTTGAAAAAGTTCCCGCGACTACACCAACGAATATTTTTTTCAATTCTTATTTTTAATTTGTTTAAGTTCGAATGTTTGATTCACAATATGTACTTGTAAAAGTACAAGAATAAGACAATGTTTCGATCAACTTGTTTTTTTCTGCTTATTACTTATTCATATTATAATCAGATCATATTGGACCAAATTTGATTTGATCAGGCAAACAAAACGCAACCTAAATTCTATAAATGATCTATCATAATATGTGATTTCCATATTTAGTTCATAATTCTAAGATGCTACAATTGTGATCTTCAATTTTTGAAAATAATTTCATAAATAGTCATAATAAATAGTCTTTTAGGCCAAATTTGACTGAATATGTTTTTTAACCACATTTAGTCCCAAAGAGTAATTCTGAAATAGTTTTCAATAATTAAAGACCACGAATGTAGTATCCAAGGATTGAAGACTAAATATGAAAAAAATACTTGTTATAAGCGACTTTTCATGGAATTTAATCAAAAAAGTAATATGGAGTCAAATACAATTTTTTACCAAAAAAACAAGAAAAGAAATTAATCCAGAATCAAACTGAAAGTAGAATCGGTTTAAAAACCGCTCCTATCCTTTACCGGTACCAATTTCCATAAAATAAGTATCGGGTAACAGCAGTCCCAACGATTTTAGAACCAGAAATGAAATCGGGCCACTTCATTATTGTTCCTACATGTAGCAAAAAAAACTTCTATTCTCCTTACAAAAAGGTTAAGGGTGCACCAAAAATGTACACCATTTGTACAACACCAATCTCACCCTACATTTTTTAATATTGATAAGAAGAGTGAGAGCATATTAAAGATATGTGATAAAGAGATTTCTTGTATACAAATGAGATACATTTTTATTGAGTCTCTATAACTACTTATTCAGTTATTCTCTATCCCCCCACATCATCTATATTCAATGCCACATCATCTATATTCAATGCCACATCACTTTTTCCTTCACTTTTCCTACCTTTCTCTAATACTTTATTCATTAGTTTTTCTCACATGCCATCTCTTATTTCTAAAAAAATAAAAATTAAAATATAAATGCAAAAGTAATAAACCAATCACTTTTTTCTCTCCCAAGAGGAATATTATTCCTCCATTCTCTTCCTACTCTTATACTCCCTGCCTATATTTAATAATTTCTCTCATATTTTCCCTTCCACATCATCATATTCTTCCCTTATTCTTTCTTCATTAAGTTGTAGGGTGTGTCCGTGAGAAACTAGGTGGCAACGGGAAGGGAAGGAGAACACCTCCCTCTCCATTTTCCTGTCCGGCATTGTGCATTCTAGCTGGCGATTTCAATAGTCATATCGTTTTTTATTAAAAGAATAAAAATTAAAAATTTAAAAAAATTCTTATTTAAACACCTTTCCCCACACCATTTATCTGATTTTGCCACAATGTTGTCTCGTTCATCTGATACGATGATAACTTCTTCCTCTTCGGATGAAGCATTAACTTTTTTCATAAACATGATCGTGGAGGCGGCAAATTTTATCCGAACATGGGAAAATCAAAAATACGTTGATGCCAAGAAGAAATCCACTGTTGCGACAAGACCAGATAGGTACAAAAAAAAATATAAATCATTTCCAATTTTCATTTTTTAATCCCCAATAAATTAAAATTGTAATAATGTTTTTTGCTATAATTATGTTATGCACACTACAATAGATGGTTACAACCAACTTATGGCCAATTACTTTGCAGAAAATTTGGTTTAGAATTACAAATAGTTTAGGCGTTGCTTTCGTATGAGTCGTCATATTTTCTTACATATTGTCGATGATTTGGCACATGCATATCTTTTATTATTCTACAGGCGGATGTCAGACAGAAGTTGAGTTATAGTACCTGACAAAAGTGCACCGCGACAATTCAACTACAAGGATACTTGCAGAATGCTTGTACAAGTTTGTTAAATGGGCCATTGAGTTATACTACAAACAATATTTGTGGAGACCAACTCACAAAGACGTCTAAAATTTGTTCGCCGTCCATGAAGTGAGACATGATTTCTTGGCATGTTTGGGAGTATTGATCGTATGCATTGTGTGTGGCGTAGTTATCTTAATGCATAGCGAGGTCAATTCATATGTGGCGATCACGGACATCCCACAATCATGCTAGAAGGTGTTGCCTCATAAGATATGTAACGCCACAAAATATGGCCAAAAATTTATTATAAAACAAAAGTAGTTTTTATCCAATAAGGAATATTTGTACGTTTGACTAAAAATAAATGGATTTTCAAAATAATAACTTTTTGTTAAAAAGTTATATTTATGGATATGTCTCGAAGTGACGAATCCAACGGTACATTTTATAAACCAATCTGATTTGTAGATTTCAAGTTATGTCAATTTTAAATAGTAAAATTTGTAACTTTGACCCATAAAATAAACTAAATTCAAAAGTGATTTCATCAGATTAGAAATCATAATTTTGACACTTGACAATATCATATTTATCATTTGGATTTAATTCATATATTTTTATCTCATTCATATTATTATATTAAATTATGACTGAGACAGACC